>CABPRJ010000006.1:502425-682510 GCA_902439185.1 Cinara cedri
TTTTTTTTTTTTTTGGTTCGTTTCGTAGGTATTATTCGAATCGTAACGGACGAACGGAAATGAGCCAAAGACGCTCGACGGGATGCTCAAACCCCTCCATCTCGCCCCCACCCGAACAATCCCGCTGCGTAGTACTTGACGCCCGTGCGTACGAGTGACGCGATTAACGGGCACGCGACAGAAGTGTGGCTGGCGGGGCCGCGAGCTTTTCCGGTAACCGCGAGTACCGGAATGCGACGCCAACGCGGTAACGAGTATTATTTGATAACGTATACGGATACGGCAGCGGGTGAACGTCGCCACTCCGGTCTGGTCCCTCGATGCGGTGCACGGAGAGCGGGGCACGGGGCGGCAGCCCACAGAATCACCGGTATTACTTAAGCGGGTGACGAGGCACCCGTGGTCGTGCGAAGGGTAGCGGAGCGGGAGGTGGGACACGACGAGCAGAGTCCGCTGCTGTTTATTATTTTTTTTTTTCTGTTCACGTTGGCCTCACTGATTATTAATAGTCGAATTGCATCGGTGTATATTATTATTTTCGGTTTTATTTTACCTACCTATTGTTTTTTTTTTTTTTTTTTTTTTTTTCCCCACGTAACAGATTATATTCGTGAATTCTAACGGCCGGCGATTTGTGTAAACGTGACAACACAACCGGCGATATCACAAACACACACACACACGTAATTATTATTTGGTGACTAGTTAATCGACAACAATAATAATATAATTGAAATTGGGACGATGACGAAAACAAAAACGACAACCGAAATAGGGTGTGGGGGGGCATGGTGTTCTTAAAATCTTAGCGAGTGGGAGAAATGTAAATAACTTGTGTTTGTACTCACCACCTCCTGATAGCCAACGGATCTCCGTCATCCCGTCAGTTCATAACGCCAATGTTTCATTTGTAACCTGTAAATAAACGAAAAAAATTGTTTGAAAAACGAAACGGACAAAAAAAAAAAAAAAAAACAAAAAATTATAACGAGACGACGGCGAAAAACGCGATTCGGTTACTGCTTTATTATTATTATTTATTTGTTTTCGTCCGTTATCAGCAGCAGCTGTAGAGCGGTGTGATAACGCGAAATGATAATACGATCATAACAACACCGCGGCGGAATGGTATTATTGTTTATTCGGGAACGCGACCAGAGGTGAATAACGAACGACATTAGGTCTCGGGACAATGAAAAAAAATATCATAACAAAATAAATACCGTTGTCCAAGGTGGCCGCCGTGGTAATCCGACCGACGACGGCGGTGTGGCGGCTATCGGTAAACGAGACCGCGGCGGAGGCGGAACGCGCGCATACGCCGGGACACAGATTTCGACGGTACAATTTTTTTTTTTTTATTACGATTAATATTATTATTATTAGTTATTTATACATTCTCGTCGAAAAGACGAAACAATTATCGATGTTTCCGGATTCGTTATTTCATTGACCGACGGCGGTCGACCGGGAACATGATCGCGCGCGTAACGGGCACTGTAGACGAAAATAATAATAATAATAAAAAAAAAAAAATTACAAAAAAACCGCCGGAAAATCGGATTAATAAAGCAAAATCAACGTACACACATACGCACACGAGCGAACAACAAACGGGCCCGAAACGCCCGTTCGGCAACCTATCGGAAAATTAATAATATATTATATCGACGAGTTATTGTCGGCGAATCACGGCGGACGACAATAACATTAAACTCGCCGCGACGATTAAATGGCGAACACTACTCCGGGACGTACACAAACAGACGCACACGCACACACACACTACTACTACTATAACATTACACTATAGTACACTATTATGATAATAATAATAATAATAATAATAATAATACTATGCGGCGCGGTGGCGACCACGGTCGACGACGACGACGACGACGACGACGACGATGACGACGACGGCGCGGCGGAGGGTGTCGACTACGGCCGGGCGGAGGAGGGGACGGCGGCGGCGGCGACGACGACTACGGGTAAGTAGTGCGTGCGTGCGTTGTCGATACACACACACTAAAGCGGGCGGCGATGACGGCGGCGGCGGTACACATGCGTTTGCGGCTAAACCGGCCGAATTAATAAACAGCGCAACCGACACTGAGCTGCTTCTGCTGCTCTGCTTGGCTGCTGCCCGTCCGCTCCGCGTGTGTCCGCGTCTGTTGCGTGTGTGCGCGCATAGTGTTTTATGCGTGCGTGTACGTGTGTAAGTTAGTGTTTTTTGTGCGTGTGTGTGCGTGTGTATAGAAGTACAGACTGTATTGGCGATGCGGGCAGGTGACAACGCGCACCGCCATCCACCGCCGCCGCAGCCGCCGCTATACACCTCCGAAAGGGCCATGCCGAAACCATCGCCGCCGTCACTGCCACCCCGCCGCGCGGTGGCCGGTTCGCGAACCGGGGGAAAAACATCTTCACTTCGCTACCGTTCAAAGGTTTCGGCACCGTCGCGGCCGGCCGCCGCCGCCGCCACCGCGACCCCGGCATATTATATTATTATTATTACGGGACCCGTACCTACGCGTACGTCTTTCTGTGGCCGCGCCGGCTCCCTGGCGGCCCGGGCGAAAAACTTAACCGGCCGATAAAACCGGCGCCGCCGGTTAGAGTCTAACCGTCAGATTACTATTATTATTATCATCAAAATAGAGAGAAAAAAAAAAAAAGAGAAAAGTCACGAGTGCTGTCGCATCGTACAATAGTGTTGTTGGTTTCGCATAATATTATACGTACTATATAAACATATGTAGGTATTGTCATGATTTTCCGACCGTTGACGAATCTGCCTATTATCAAATAATTGCCATCTGCATTTTCAATCCTGCAACAACGTAACGATTTATTACATAAATACACCGTCGAAAACTCAATTTCCAGTCTACAAGTCGAACAATAATATTGGAATATACTATGCGTAATAGTAATGATTACAATTTACTGTTCGTCTAATAAATATCTTTTTTGTCTTTTTCTAAACTAGTATAAAAGATTTCTTCGAGAATAGAGACTATTGCAATGTATCCGTTATATTACATCTGGACCCGAACGTCAAGAACGGATAAACTCAGTTTCTTGAACTAAATTACTCCTTTGAACGTTTTAGGTCAGATTGATCACGTTGGAAGAAGCATATATATTTCGGTTTTCGATGTTGGCCTATTCGATTTGTTTTACACTTAGATCGAGACATCGTCCCTAAAGTACAAGAAAAAAAAGCATCAAATTTTTACAAAACACAAGTTTGATCCTTCTTGACCCAAGGTCCAGATATTGATACATAATAATTAATTGTATCTTTTTCCTGGTACTTTTGAAGCGCTGTCATTTTTGAATTTCAACGCCAAAAAGGTAACTGTTGTACTATTTTTTTTGTAGAATTTCGTGTGTAAACAAAATTGCGTACGACTCTGAACACGATAAAATTCGTTTTTTTATGCACGTGCTGAGAGACATTTTTTCGTAGTTACTCAAACAAAGTATAATCGAACGGTCGTTCCTACTTCGAAAAGGGTGGGTACTAGACAATTGACTTTGTAATAATTTAATAAGAATAAAATTATGAAAATACTATCAATGAAAATAGCAATGTTAACTCAAAATCTACAGTCCATAAATAAGTGAACTGTTTAAGAAATTAAATAACTTTAGAGTAAAATTCAGCGTTTCACTTTTCCTAACATATTTTAGCAAAAAAAACATTATGTACTTTACTAGCTATTAGATCGACATTTGCTAAACGTAAACGTTCAAAAATCTAATAAGTAAATTTATTAAAAACCAGATTTAAATCTACAATAAGTGATCAAATATTGGAACGTGTATTATGTATTAGTACGGACCTCTATGAAGGTCATAATAATAAGATTGATTTGGATCTCGCCATAAATTATTGGAAAATCAGATCACGAAATTATAACAAACGACTTATGCCATCCTTAAAAATAAATTTTTTTATGTGTTATAATTGCTGCAGTTGTCACGTTTGGTCTTAATTGATAGTTTTTTTTCTTCCTTGTTAAGGTCCTGTAGTCCTAATATCCTAGTTTTGAGATATTTCCATGATCAGTACATGAAAATGTGGTGACACAAAATAGAAGGTAAGTGCCAATGTTGAAGGAATATTGATTTTTGTAAACAAGTCTAGTATTAATGTAGATAATAATCAAGTATTGGAACTCGCTCAACTCCATAATAAAAGCCTATAGTAAATTATAGTGAGTGGGTGGATACTAGTTCAGTTTGTTCCTTGGATACAAAATCCTCGGGCCACCACTGATACTGTTAAGGTTTGATATTGAAATTCGAAAGTGGCAGTGCTAGAGAAACGGAGCTTACTGTTAGTCGTTTTTAGTTGTTTACTTTGGACCAAATGAACTCAAACTCGGGAATTACCGAGTTGTATTATAGGCGGATTGATGTGATAAGGTCAGATCAAATTTCAATACTACTTTCAGCATGTTGCTTCAGGTGTGTTTTAGGCGTTGAGCACTACTATAGAACTCCCAAATAAAGTTGGGAGTGAAATGATGTTAGCATTATAAGAGTTTATTTTTGGGGGGGATTTCCACTTACAACCCTACTTTATAGACTATAATACTAAATTGGCGGGGAAAATTCGACCTAGTGATTGAGCTCCGCTGCTCACGAGCGATTTTTTTTAAATCATATACGATTAAAAATAACGACATAAGTATATACCAAGCATTGGTATATACAATACTTATAGTCTAAAATATATGATACGTAGAGTTATTTAATTTATATCTATACGAAACGATAAATCATTGCAAACGAAATATAATTTTGAGCGAAGTTCGGTTTTACACATAATTATGTATGTTATTAAATGTAGTGATTATTACGATTTTTATCAAAATTAAACGTCAACTTGAAACACTTTTAAAAAAACTACCGCATAACAGTCAACTTATTTTTTCGAACACTAAGCATTACTTATATTTTCAAACATTGCTGTTGAGCCAAAACGATTCTTTTCACATAAAACCAAATAAAACCTAAAATACTAGAAAATGTAAAATATCTATAAATAATTCAAAAATAGTTAGAATGTTTTGAATATTTTACCACGTCTAAGAAATGCTAATTATAAATATTTTGTGAAAATTCCATGTTTCTACGATTCTTTATATCCGATTTACAATAAAAAACAAATCGAAAATAATAAAACTAATTTTTTCCAATTATTGAGAAAAATACAAAGAAAATCAAAAAAAAAAATTTTTAATCCACCAATCTAGGCGATATTTTCTTTCCCAAAATATACTGTATTTAAAATTTGTATCAAGAATTGAGAAAAAATTGTTTGAAGACAGACAAATTAATGAAAACAATACAAATAAACTGTAAAATCAATACGTTCCTTGCAACGTTCAAATTTTAAAACGAATAAATTTACTAAATTATATCATAATTATCTACAAAAAAAGATAAGTATTATTTATCGAAATTGACAGGAAATGTAGTATATCCACATCGATGTAATAATGATTATTATTGTAAATTATATACTCCGAATCTATCAATTATTTCACATGTAGAAACGTAAGTCCAAATAAGTCCTGGTTTCGAACAATTATAAATCATTACATCATTGAAAATAAGACCTCCGTATATATTATGTTTTATATATTAATGTAGGTAACGGATTGATGAAAAAGTAAAAATTGCAATCTTCGCGTTAATTTCCTCATTTTTCACGACAAAATGTTAAAACAAAGACGTTCAGATAATTTTTCAAGTGGTATTTACACTCAAGAGTGTATTTTTATCTTTAAATGCCCGAATAATATATTGTATAATGGTTCTCGAAGCGAAGTGGTGTACTTAACGAAACTGATAATGTTTATGAATTATGTTTAAAAGTTATGATTAAGTTTAAATGTAAATTAATTAATTTGTTTTAACGTTAATAATAATATCGTGTAACAATATTAATCTACCATGTCATAAATAAAAGCTCTTAATAATGACGAATAATGTGCATAGGCCCAATACCACGACTATAGTATTATTAATTTGAATACAATTTCTTTTAAAAATGCAATACACGTTTTAATTTATCCGAGACAAATTTGGATCTTTAAAATTTTACTCGGTAATATAAATAGAGTATATTTGACTACTTATTATCATGAATTTGGGGAGGTATAATGCGGCGATTTATTACAGGTTTAATTTTAAAACCAAGACTATAGAGACTTTAAATTGATATTGACTGTATCCTGTTGTTCTTAGTGGACAAGTTTTATTATGTTTATGTTTAAAAAAAAAATAATAATAAAACGTAAAATTAAGCTATTGCGGGGGTAGAGACGAGAGACGAGACTGTTAAATATTATTTCTTAGACAAAAAATCATTGGCATTTCATTTTAAATAATATTAGTTAGGTATACGAACAAATTTGTTATTATATTTTATAAAACTATCATTGGGCATTGGATTACGACATTATTATGATACATTAAACGAATATTCATTTAGTTTAATGCGTTGAATATTCTAAATGATAATCTATAAATAAATTATTAATTATGAAATTTAAACATCTATATAATAATAATTGTATTAAAGAATTTATATATACTTGTTCAACGATGATTGTGCTACTTCGGTTTTTCGTTAAGAATGTCAAAGTTCGATTGAGTTTATATAATAATTAGGTATAATACTAATATGATATACAATAAACTAATTCGATACATAAATTATATATAATAGAATTGCTATACACCTAATGGATACAAATAATTCACGTAATATTTTCTCCCAAATAAGGCCTCTACCGGCTCAATTATGATCACTTAAAATAATAATTTTTTATTTTATTAAACGGGGGGGGGAGGAAGAGAAAGAAAACTATAATATTATATAGCATACTACTTATGATTTTTTAAAATTTAAAACACCCGTAAACACAAATATTTTTTCGATTAGATCAAAAATAATTATGTCCCTTTAAACCACTCAACACTAATAATAATGTATAGGCATTGTATCAGGGTCACTTTACAGTATAATGTTTAAGAATTTAAAGGAATTCGATTTGTCTGCATCTTTTTACACCTCACGTCATATAATTTAATTTATCATCTGAGAAACGGAAGTTTTATGAAAAAATAATAATACCAAATTATAAATAGGAATACGTTTTTAACGAAAACCAAAGTGTTCAATATTTATTTAATCAATTTTGAAATTTGTTTATTTTTATAAGTAAGTACAACGATGATAAAACAATCAGCTACAATTGTTTAAATTAATCACCGTAAAATAGTCGATAAATTCAGAAAAAATGTACATTCAAAATTGTTTGAATACAAAATATTATGTATACAGACTGTATACATTAGATGCATTATAATTAAATAAATATTCATATATTCAAAATACACGAGCATCGTTACTAAAAAAAAAAAACTATTTAAACAGTTATTGATTATCGATTAGGTATGTAATTTTTTTAGTTCGTCAATTATCTTTTTATCAGTTGTACTGTTATTACTGTATGTATATAAGTTATTAATATTTAATACCTAAGGTTATATTGCCTACTCATAATTTTAATCAAAATACGTACCTGTAGCAGGTTGTAATATCTTTTAAATCTGGATATTTATTATAATGAATCTAAGTTAATAGTAGATGATGATATATACAGAGAAAACACATTTTCTTTTAAAATAGGTGAACCGTTTTCAAAACGATATTTTAACTCGATCATTATACTTGACTATCAGTGAATGCACAATTATTATAATCATTAATTTACTTATAAAATTTACGTAGACTGATTTAAAATGAAAAAAAATCGAAATATTACTAATATACTAATATTGTTTGTTTCATATCAAGTGTGATTATGAATTTAATTAAGCAGATTTATTGTTTAAAACTATTGTATACAACAATAATCAATAATAACGATTTGATGACAATTTCAAATATAACGATCACTTAAAAAAAAAAAAAAACTAAACACATAGCCAAATAGAAATATAATTTAGTTAGCTCTTAACATGATAAACTAAAATTAAACATACTAATTTTACGTGCACTTTACAAATGTTTTTAATTATATACCTACATTATAACGGTTTGCCTATACTGATAACATCAAAATTAATAATTAATATTCATGTATACGTATATAGATTGTAAACATTTTTCTAAATTGTCCCCATTTATTTAAAACAAAAGGTATTTTTCATACAAAATAAATAAAAAATGCTAAAACTCGAACACCTGGGATTTAATCACAATAATATAAACTTGCTGTATATTGTTCAGAGTTATGCAAATTTATAACATTAAGATTAAAAAAAAATATACATATATATATATACATACAAAATTTGAATTACTACTACGACCTTTGTTATACAGACTAACAAAATGTATTTAATTTAATTTAAATTTATCATGGCGATTAGAATTTCCATACGTAAATCCTTACACAATCTTATGTCAGTGCGTAATAACATATACAATTTTTATTATAATAAGTATATTAAATGACAAGGCGTCCAAAAAAAATTATAATTTAATACATTTAGGACGCGAGTATTTTATTATAGACGTAGGTATAGATTATTTAAGGAGTGGTGGGATTCTGACTTGAATTATAAGAGTTGAAAAAATAATTGAACTCCTGTTGCAGTCCTGAACTAATTTCAAAATTTGGATGGTTATAAGTTTATAAACCAAACTCTCTCTTCCTTATACTTACCCCGCTGTACAGTTTGCCTTATTAGTAATTTATTATCCTAGACAGATATTTGTCTGAAATTCATAACACCCTCTGGCATTTAACTAGAAAAGTAAAATATGTTGAAAATAGATATTTTTTTAATAGTATGATTAACAGAAACCCCCACGAAAATATTTATAACGTAGAATCATTGAGAAACAAGTTCTACAAAAAAAAGTTGAATATTTTTTTAATAAAATTTATTTTAATCATTAATAATTTGTTAAAATATTTCAATCAGTTTTTCAAATATGTAAGCCCAAAAACAGACCTTTGTCTTGTCAATCAGATTAAATAGACGCTGGTCTTAAGGTATTCTGGATGTTCAAATCAAGTTTTAGACTGAGTAATAAACTCGTAAACAAACTAAAATTAAAGGTTTCTACGCAAATTGTTATTTACAAGATTGAAGTCAAAAACGCCTATGTCGAAAACATTAAAATCTCTATGGTTCTATAATATGTTGTTTAAGACTATAATATTTTAAGATAATTAATTTTCTGAATACACTATTCTCATAACCAACAGTTCGACAAGATACCATTTGCAGGACAGGTATTAATTAGGTATAAGAAAAGACAAGACAATTTTCCTGAAATTTTATATATTTTTATACATAAGTTATCTAATGTCCATAACTCCATTATCCAATATTATTCGTAAACACATTATAAAATATTTGTATGGTTCGACTGATTCGGGGTTCCTCCACCTTAAGTGTAAACCGTAAACTGATTTATAATAATGGGTGAAATTTAAATCATCGTTATCATTCGCGCATCAATATATCAAAGAATAAGTAAAAAAAATAATGTATATTGGGGCATAATTTTTTTTTGGAAACATAAATATAACTTCTTTATTTTCAGTGGTTTTTTTTTTCCGTAAACAAATATTTTTGAAAAATGACTGTAGCTTTTCCACGATTTGAATTGAAAAAATTTAACTGATCTCACCGTTTAAGTAGTTGGGTTGTTGATTCGTTGTTACAATTCACCCGCGGTTATCATCCTAATAGGTATATTACGTACATTATATTTTTAAAACCGAAATACCTGTATTATCTATATACTTATATTTAAAAATATGTTCTTTAGAATCAATAATTAAAAAATGATAATACTGGATATTAAGCTAAAAGTTATGAAACAATTTGCGGGTTTGGATACTCCTAATTCCTTTCAGCCCTTTTCATTGTTAAACATTTTGATGCGCAAATGATATATGACCCAACCATTTAACGGTGCACAAATATCTAATGAAAAAGGTCGAAAGAACAATGGTAATATGCAAATGATATAAGCCCAGGGCAAATGCTGGAATGTCCCATCGTTAATCGTTTTAAACTTAAAAACTAGAAAATTATATTCCATTAGATCTAACAATATCTAATTTTATTTTGGTAAATTGCCAATAGAATAAAAATGTTTGTTTTATTTAATTATTTGGTAATCGCGATCAAACATGTTAAATTGAATTGTCCGTCTTTATACAAAATTGAAACCTTTGCCGATAGTATTCATTTTAACCATAATAACCATTTTTATTATTTACAATGAATTGTACAATTATAATAAAGGTCAAGCTTAAGAGTTCATTCAAAAAGGTATGTAAAACAATAATCTTATTAAAAAAATATATTTTAACGCTATGTTTATTTGCTTAACTGATTGATATTATACATTTATATTTATTTTTCAGACTATTGCATTATTATTTTACGTTTTATGTATGCATATTTTATAAGTCTTTGTCCTACAAATAATATTTTTAATTAATTAGGCTTTCTTTAAAATTTGAATTATTCTATATTCTAGTAGCTTTTAACTACAATAAGTATTAAAACACCATCCACATTGTCCGGTTTTAAGTTAAAATTTTAAATTTAAATTAAGTTTTTAAGTTGAAATGTTAGAGAATTGAACTCGAATAACTTACATCTATTTTATATCATAGTACAAGCCTGTTCAGAGAAAGGTCTCTAGATCAAAATTAACCCAGGCTCACCGAAGACCAAATAATCATGGGGCCCTATGCGTCCAAGAAAAGAAAAAAAAATGTAATCTTATTTAATCAAAAATTCCCAACCTGTTAAAAAATAGAAATTTAAGATAAAATGACCACTTTATAACTGTATTAACGATAAATAAAAATAACAATGTAATGTAATAATGTTAATGAACGGAGTATTATGAACTACAAAGATTTATTATTTATTTAATAATACATTTTTTTTTATATGTTTATGATTATAATGATTTTTTGTACTAAATATATCATATAATAAATAAGTTTCATATTGTGTACAACTTATTATTATTTATGAAAAGCTACCTTAGGCAAGTCTAAAAATTATTATTTATCAGAGCTATCAGCACATTATTGTGAAAACTATGTACCTAGATTTAATAAAGGTGCCCTTTGCATGATTCTACCCCGGGCCCCAAAATATATCTCTGAACGGTATGGTGTAAACATGTATAATTTTAATAATTTGTTTTGATCTATCGTGTATACTTATATTTTGTAAGAAAACCCACAAAATGGTTCGCAAAATCAATAGATTTAATATATCTTCGAAAAACTCCATTCAAATTGAATTTGTTAAACATAATATGTCGGATATCTAGCCAACTAGATAAGCATCTTTATATGACTAAAAATATTGTTACGCAAGTTATATAAGAATAAATAAATATAAGTGGAGTATCCATGAGTGAGGGGATCTAAGATCATATACAATGGATGGAACCACAGCTCAATATTTTGATGTACATGTTAGCGAGGAGTCGTCAGGTGAGTAGCTTTTTAGTGCGCATGCGTACCAGCAACTAGTCACATATTTATTCCAATGTCTTAATATGATGTGATAAATATTAAATAACTAATAAGATAAGTGATATTAATAATATATATTTTAATGAATTAAAACTTGAATTTATTCAATTGTTAATAAACTAAAATCTGTATAAAGTACCTATAATACATTATAGATAAGAACAAAATACATATGTCGATAATTTGAGATATGCGATTAGTCACCAGCCGCATGCGTACTAAAGGCTACTTACCTGGCGATTCATCGCTAGCATGTACATAATCGAAATTATACGTAATCTATAGGCTGTGACCCTATCCATTGTATATGATCCAAGGAGAGATACATAATGTAATTTTTTTTATATTTGTACGCAATGATAAACCGATACCGATAATTGATACCGAAAAACGAAATTTAGACATATTAAATATTTACATAAAATATTTTATTTTTTTATTTTACATATTTGTTTTGAAATTCCGTAATTTTTACGATTTTTATACTTATAATTGTATATTATATTTATATTTAATTATCACTGGAGGGAATGATGTTGTTTTAGCTGTGGACCCCCAAATGAAGCCAAGGGGCTGACATTTTGAATATTTATACTTTTGGTACCTACCTATAGTAATATAGTAAGGTAGTAAATATTGTCATATTGTATATAACCTATATAGGTGTATATATCATAGTAATGTATTATTGTGGTTTTTAGTTATTTATTATTTTATAAAGAATATTTTTATAATACAAAATAGATCGGGAAAGACTGCTGAAGAATAATTATTGCTCACAGTTTTTTTTTTTTTTTGGATTCGTTATAAATAAAATCAATATTTTAATTAATATACTTTTTTAAACATTAATAACACGACCACATTTAAGCCGTATATCACTGAAGTATATTTCAGTACAGCTTGTATAAAATTATGTTTCTGTGCTTCCACGTAAATTATTAAAATCAATGGATTGAATGAGAAATTTACGTTACATAGGGTAAGCAGACCTAATGATCTTCATAAATAGTAAATCATCGAATGGAGTATATACACACATATGATATGTTAAATCGAAAATAAACCAAGAAATTAAAAACAATTAAAATTAAAAAGAAAATTAATACTTAAAATTACTTAATTAAAAAAAATTATAGATGACTAAATTGAAACATATTATCCTTATGTTAATTTATTTAGAGGAACTCGTAAAAATATACATAATAAACTAATAGATACCCCCATACATATAGTAAGTATTACGGTTGTCGAAAATGGCTTAGATAATATTACGAAACACGTAGCTGATACTTGCCAGATCCTTATATTTTGATTGCACAGGTAAAATTTAAGTATATTTACAGTAGTTACTTAAACTCAAACTACTTAAAACCCTTTGTTTTTTCTATGACTCTAAGTATTGTTTACAATACAAAACTACATCGTCGGCCCATCCAAAATAATCGAAAATTACCAACTTATTATGAGAAAATAAGTAACTGAATACTATTTTAATTAACAAATTTTTTGAAATATTTTTTTTTAATAATCCGTGGCATAGTTCTTTTATTGGTAGTTATTTCTGAGATTTAATAACTAAAATCGAATATACAAATTATAGTCGAAGGGATCCGCGCAAGAACGAAATAACTCCATTTTTCAAAACTTATCAGGAAATAAAAGAAAATAATTAAAAATGTTGTATTAAAAACAATTTAAATACATTAGACCATGATAAAAATGTTCCCTGGTATTTGGTTTGATTTTCGTAATTTCTTCGAGATGAGAGCTAATATTAACCTAAATTTTATGGAGTTATCTTGTTTTTTCATCAGAACTTTGTGTTCATTATTTTTTCATTAATTATTTTAATAAAAAAAAAATTAAATTATTCATCCTAATTTTAAAAAATTTTTTTTTATTTTTTTGATGTATAAAATTATCAATCATTTTCAGCCAAAAAAAAAAAAAAAAAAAAAAAAAAAAAACAAACAAATACTTTAATATTTATAACTATGCATAGTTTAATTTAACAAAGACTTAAAATAAACTTTATAACTTGGATACAATATATTTTAGATTTTGCATTTATTATTTTAAATATTAAGTAATTCATAGTTAACTTTAATATAATTATTATTAACAAAATAAAATAAATTTCTTTCTGAAAAACTTCAATAAAGGAACATATTTACATAACACCATTCCATTAAATATATAATATAATGTGAAAATATTAATTTATGAGTGGATAATATTGCATGTATGGTAAAAACGTTCGACAACATTCGGAACAAAAACCAGATAACTCCTTAGTTATCTGGTTTTTGAACAGAAAAAAAACTGGATAACTACATTTACATTTTAATATCTCTTATATTTGGAAGGTCGGATTTGTCTAGTCTTGCAAATATATACTCGTAATTTATTTTTTTCTGAATTTAAAACGGCTAAAACCAAATTTTCTAGAAAAAAAAAAATGGAGTTATCTCGTTATTGCATAGATCTCTTCATTTAATAGATTGTAATTTTTATTTAGGTATAATTATCATAATATATTATATAAATGTACTTGAATATTTGATGTTGTGTAAAATAGTAGAAGCTAAAGGATTGGTGATATTTGTAACCATAAGTACCAATTATATATAGCAAGTTCAACAAATAATCCGCCACTAATTCTTTAGGTAAACGAATTATTGTAGTTACACCTACGTACTATGTACTACCTTGATCAGCGCCGTCATGCGTGGACGCCGGAACTACAACCACGTACCGTTTATAGGTCTATGCTTTAACACGATTAAATCTTTAATCACGTTTTATATTTCATGTTTTTATTATTTCGACACCAGGAGCGCTAATGTTCTATTTTTTACAGCTGTTTCAGAGTATCATTTAATAAGTCACTACGGAATAATCATAAGTCGTTGTGGAGCCTGTATATCTTGAATCGTGGGTAACAATCAAACAATTATGCATGCGAGTGATAGTATATAAAAACAATATCATAACGAAATTCTCTAGTGCGCGTCTATACAACTATGCTAATCTCGAAAACTATACGGAACGGAAACAGATGCGGTTTTCATTGGTGTACGATCTGCAATCTCGAGGAAAATTGATGATTATAATTGCACGCTCACTGATCAGTCCGAACAAAATTATTACCCTATCACGTAAGAGCACATAACAGTTCTCTTAGAACTAATAACAAAAAAAAAATCAGATCAGATTTACCAACACTTAGCCAGATTAACCCATTGACTTATATTTCTAGATAGAACAGTGAGCATGAAAACGCGCTCCGGTGGGTGGAGTTTTATTTTAAAGGCAAAAACACGTGAAATAATAAACAAAGTGCTTTAATTGGCTGTCTTCGGAGAGCAAATTTGCTCTCTCTCACACTAGATGATGGATTTATATCGGTCCATCTCTCTTGAACCGTTCGGATTGACCACGCCTCCCAGTCGTCGGAGTAGAATGTCCCGTCTAGATGTAAAAGTCTATGCTTATACCTAAAATACCTTGATTTTTGTTTTATTAATAAATAATTATTTTGATCTAAAATCGCATAATATAGCAAGTGTATTTTATGTTTTAATATAAATCAGTGTTCCTTGACTTTCAATCAGATGAAAAACCGGTTTGCACATAATCAAATTTATTGAAGAACACACAGAATAAAACTGCCGTATTTTGAGACTACGGAAATTTCAAGTACTGCCAATCTCGTTTTATTATTATAGATTTATCAAAAGAAAATTACATTTATTATAAAAATGATTATTAATAATTTCAATCCCCTGGATTGTGATACTAACAAAACATCTTATCGAGGGACAATTATCTTAAGAAGACTACACCTATTGTCTCAGTCTAACTACCAGGCAACATGTAAAAACCATGCTCTTACGCTGACTAAATAAAAATAGATTAATTTTAATTTTAGAGTAAAAGTAACCTATAAAGAAATTTATTGAGACTAAAAATTTAGCGGAAATCTTTTAAGTGTTTTTTGAATTATCAGTTATTTAAAAAACTGAAAAAAAAAATTGTTATTATTTTTATATCGAGCTGTATATTTAGAATAATACAAAAACTCGAAGAGGTTTCATCCAAAATATTTTTCTCTACAAATTTCATAATAGGTACTTTTGTTCTAAAATTAAAATTAAGCGAGTTTTACTTAGTCAGCGTAAGCATTGTTTTTACATGATGTTCAGTAGTTGGACTGAAACAGTAAATGCTCTTAATTTCTTCAATATTAACTTATTAACTTAATATTTTTATAAACCGGAACTCTAAAATTCTAATTTTAACCAACGGAACAGACGTAAAAGCTAATATTACGAATCGAATAAATAGGTATTTATTATACCTATAATTATGCAGCAGACTGTAATCGCATTCGCTAATTGATTATTATTATTTTGGCAAATTGACATTATTTTTAAATTTTGCAACTTATGAATTCTACCAGAAATTTTGCTTCAATCGAAAAATGATAAGAAAACCTCTTGTTCCTTTAAACATATAGCTACTTACAAAGAAAGTCGTTTTTATGTATCTAAAGTATTTTTCATAATAATCGGGAAAAACCAAAATAGGCGAAAAATAAAATTTTTTTTCTAATTACGGCGCAACGATTTCATTATTTTTAATTTGTATACTTTTCGTTTTCCACCAGAAATATTGCTCCAATAAAAAAACAACATGACATATTTTTTTTTGAATTTTTAATCTAGTTAGTAACTAAGAAAGTCGATTTTTAATAATTGAGCAAACCCCAAAAATACGTAAAAAGAACAGAAAAATGTACGAAAATAGTTTTTTATTATTTTAAATTTTGTTTTTATAATTTAATTCAGTTAAAAATAATCATAGAGACTTGAAATGTTGATAGAAAACTTATATTTGATAATATTATTATTATGGTTATTATAATTTGATACCATGTGTCTACATAAAATATTTCAATCATTTTTGAGTTATTTATAATAGACATTTTAGTTTTGCAAAGTTTTTACGTAATTTGTGTTTGGTACGTACTCTGTAGATAATTGTTAGACTTGACAGAAATGCTTGAAAATTTAACAGGAAGTTCATTATAAGTCATACTTAAGTTTCAAAAAAAAATTACGACCTTTCAAAATATGTATAACGCAACTTCGCTTCGAATAGTTTTTCGTTAACAATGGTTAACAATCATTGATTACGGATATAACTATGTATTCTACATTCCAAACTAGCCTCCAATAACAGTGGCTCCAGTCTCTAGTATCAGCTCTTTTTTTTCTTCACATAACACTGTTTCCGTCCTGTTTAAAATAAAATAGAGACGGACGAGACAAAATATCAGCATCCGTTTATTCCTACTGTCTGATAGTAAACCCAGCTAAAAATACACAAAGCGACTGCATTATAATTTTACTTACAAAAATGTAAGTACTCGGCAATGAAGCCATACAAAATAAAGACAATAATAATATTATATCGTTGCTTATTCTGCAGCCCTATTCTGTACCTCAAAATTTAATAAAACTGAACTATCGATATTATCAATATTAATAAAACAAATGATTTCAAAATCATGTTGTTCAATAATTTTAGATTTTGAGTGTATCGAGAAATGTATTGGTTTCACTATGATGTGTTTTATTTTATAGTTTTCTTATAATTGAGGAGAAACGGGAGAGTTTACAACATTAATAAAGTTTCATTATTTTCGATTTGATTTTTTTTTGTAATGAATCGGGTAAAAATGATCGTAAAGAATTAAAGGTTTCAAAGAACACTTATATTAGTCTTTTCTAGAGGTGGCAAAATATTCAATTCATTTTTACAATTTTTTAAATCTATTTTTAAACACTCAAAATTTTCGTGTTTCTTTATTTTTTTATTTAGTAGGTATATGTAAATAAAATTATTTAACTGAACACAAAGTTTGAAAATTGAATACGAGATTCATACCTATTAGAATACATATTAGTATAGTAATACACATTACAATTAATATAGTAACCTTAACCTATTATTTATAGTCGTAAAAAAAAATTAAACTGAATAAAGTAGTTTTTTCATAAACTTTTCAAATTCTAATTTGAATAAAAATCGTAAAAATCACATCATTTCAAAACATGTTTAACCAAACTTGGTTTCAAATTGTTTTTTTTTTAGCAATAATTTATTGTTGCGTTTAGATAAAAATTTAATAACTTTATATATTTTACCTTCCCAACTTCCTATCGAAAACAATGGGACACCTATTCTCAGTATCAATTTTTATTCATTTTGTTGGATTTTCGATTAAACTGCAGTAAATAAAAAAAAAAAAACGATAACAACACTGAAATTAAAACTTTGTATCAACATAACGTATAACACGGACAATAACACGTGACAATATAGTTGATATTGTTATAGCAACGTTTTATAAAAATTGTTTCTTGATCATCCTGTAATCCTGTAAAATTACAAAAACTAATATATACATACTATCGCAGCAGTGTTCTAGTGGAAATAGTCGAATGTCGAAAAACCGCTTTAAAACACAAAAAAACAAACGTAACATATCTCAATCACTATGTTCAAATATTGTGTCCATCGTGGCACCTGCAGAATATCCAAGAATGCACAAAGATCGAGTTTTTTTCCTTAGACATGTTGATTTTTAAAGTACTCGTCCGATGATATGGATACAAAAACGATTATCGCGACGACATTTTTGGTAATTCTATATTATTATACGTATGCGTAATTCAACGCGTACGCCATATACAAAAATATTATAATTAACTGCGAATAAAAAAAAAAAACACACACTGTCTGATATTACGCATATGTGCAAACACTCATAACGAAAATTGAACAGAAAAAACATTGATCGCTGAATAGGAGTGTAGTCCGTCAATTTTCTACAAAAACACAAAATACTGGGTAAATGGCTGTCAAGGAAACGCGAAAGCCGGTTTCACAGAAGAACCACACGCGTAATCGCGTTAATTTTCATGGATGAAAAACGCGTAATTGTGTTCAACATTTTCGCAGGACATTTTGATCTGTTTTTGAGGTTCGATCTGGTCGGTATATTTAATTTGTCCGTAAATCAGAGATGAAAAACGCTTATAAAATAACGTTATTAAAAGAAAAACTATTCAATAACGAAAACGAAAAAAACGGACATATTTCGCACGATGGGTGGGCCACTGTTGTAGGTGAGAAGTTGAGAAGGTTGGGAAGGAAATTTAATTTATATTTCTACGCAACAATAAACCATTGAAAACCTAAAAACGATTCGAAGTTCGATTTTACATGTTATGAAAAGCCTATTGCGGCTTTACGATTTTCGTAAAAATTTGGTGTTAAAATTCTTATAAAAAAAAAAATATATTACATTAAAATCAACTTTTTTTTTGTTGACCACTAAGTACAATTTATAATGAACCTCATGTTAATTTTTCAAGTATTTCCGTTTGTTCTAACAATCAAGTAACAAGAAAACTAAAAGTAACTTACAAGTTATAAAGTTACTGAATTGTGTAACTTAGTAACTAGTTACTAGCCAGCTTTGCAGTCTATGGTAATAATAATTCTATTATCGAAAAAGTGGTAATCCTAAGAACTGATAAGTGATATCTATCACCGAGTGTATAGTGCTATAGTTTTAGTTATCCAAACTTATGTAATATAAACTAATAAGTTGTTCCTAAGTCACTTGTTTATGTTTTAAATAAAACAAATTGGTAATATTTATAAAATACATACAATAATAATGTACAGGATAATTTTTTTTTATCATGAACCAGTAATTTTCTAGGAGGATTTTAAGTGAATTTGGTTTATAATTTTTTTAATCATTTTGGAATCGGTAATGTTTTATTTTAAAACCATTTTGAACTTTTACTTTTACTCCATATATAAATAAATATATAATTATTTTCGTTTTTCAAATAGGAATATGAGTTAACAATTTAACGTTTAAACCGGAGTAATAGAGAAGGTATCTATTTTTAAATGATACAATTGATAACTTTTCCCTACTCCTCCGAGATAATCGCTGATTCATCAAATAAAAAAAAAAAAACACTGTATGCATTAAGAAATTATTAACATTGTTAAATTGTGTTATACAATTATAAATTTAAAAACATAATAATATAAAATCTATATATTTATTCTATATTTATGTTAAACTTCAGAATCTAAAAACAAAAACGATATTTTGTAAATTGATAAACAATAACGAAAACAAACAAATTAAAAAAGTGTTCCCATCCATGTCTAAAATGTATCAAAATATCTCCCTCTCTTATCCCCCTCCAAAAAAACAAAATCGGAAACAATTTGATGGGATTGGAGACTTTTTGATTAGCCTGACCAAAATGTCACTACAACCATATAGGTACTAGATTTTCAAAATGTAATGGGAGGCACACTAAATTGTAGATACCTACCCATATAATACAGTTTTACCCGACACTTACCATATATTCCTTATAAGTAAGCTATTGTATTAGTGGATGATGTCGAATTATCGGAAAATAATCAGGTATATCGGCGAGCATTTATTTTGTAATGTGCAGGACCGCACAGCATTTACAAGTTTTGTTGTTTTTGTTTTAGACTCGGAAAACTAGTCAACGTCTAGTCGAGTGACGGGAAAACGCATAATACTTATTGTAAAATATTAATTAAGAACAGTAAACGCATATTACTTAAGAGTACGTTACATGCACACCCGTAGCTATTGTCTCTGTCTTGCATACGTACGACACAGCACATTTGCGTTCAGTAGGACACATTTTGTACCGTTAGTTTTAATACTAGAATAAATCTCTGAATAAATTGACTTATTGCCAAACTTAAAGGTAAGAACATTATCTGTGCCTCAGCTTCGGGTTTTTTTGCCGATATTTTAATTTTCAAGCGAGGTATGAGTATGCAAATTATCACAATTTAAAAATGGTTTTATATAGGTAGTAAGTATATACAAATTAAAAATGAAAATATCAAAAGACACCCATGTGATTGTCGGTTGAACAGATAACGGAGTATTAACGATTTCATCGTTAAATTCGATAATAGATCAATTCACGTTAATATTAAAATAAACAACACAAAATTATCCCGGCTGAACGAAAATTTGCCATGTATTATACGTTTGTAAGACACAGACAGCGCACGTGGATCGTATCACGTCCCTCTTAAATTTTAATGAGAAGGGGGCAGCCCGTACTGGGAATTCTTATGGAGCGGCTGCACTTACAACTTAAAAGGACGCCTAAACAAGTATAAGTAGCATAATTATAATGGGGGTTTTGAGGGGTATCAATCCACTCCCCTGCTCAGGGGCATAACATTTCCATACATTTGTCTGGTGCAAGTAAAATATCATAAAATATTACGATAAACATAAACGACGAAGAAAAATTGACAATATTTCTATTTGTCCTTTTTGGATAAATTTAAGGTAAGATTTTATGCATTCTTATAAAGAAAACTGTTTCAAAGTATACAAATGTGATACTCCTCACGCACAGAGTATACAGTATGCGCTGTTAGGCTATCACTGTTCAAGGTGAGTAGTTTAAAAGGTCGGATATACGGGATAATTTAAATTGTATATCTACTGTATGCAGTAATAAATCATTTAAAACAAATAACGATACTGAGCGAAGTAGTATTAGTAGTTTTTTGTTTCATATTCGAGGTAACCCAAAACTCAACAAACGTATCGTAATTTGTTGTTAGTTTTTTTAATTTCATAGAAAAGCTCTGAGTAGAGTGAGGAATATATTGGTTTTACAATGATGTTTTTTTTTTTTTTTTTTTATTATTTACAAAAATTCTATCAGAAATCTTGCTTCAATGTATCAAGTGTAGCACCTTTCCTAAAACAAAATTGTATGTAATTGGTACTTTAGGGAGGTCATTTTTTGATATCCAAGCAGTTTTCATAATAATTAGGAAAAATCGGAGGAAAATTTACGAAATGTATTATTTTTAATTTTGTTTTTTGTTATAATTCAGCTGAAATCCGGACAAAAATCTTAATTTTGACTTTTCTAAACGTAGTAAAATTTTCAAAACATTTAAGCAATTTCTAAGCTCTTTATAGACATTTTCATTTTGCCGTTTTTTACGTAAAATTTATTCGGTAGGTATTCTTTGGATAAAATTGTTAGACCATATAGAAAATCTACTAGGGGGTTCATTATAAGTTATACTTAGTGGTCAACAAGAAAAACTCGAAGGAAAAGATGAGTTTAATGTAATTTTTTTTTTTTTTATGAATATCAATATTCAAATATTCAAATATACTTTACCGTATATACGATCTTTTAAAAGACCGGTTAGGTTAGTTCTTTCAAAACATGTAAAACCGAACTCCGCTCAGAATCGGTTCCCGTCGGTAATGTTTAATCTTTGCATACATTAAATTCCTCTCTATATCCTATCTTCCTATTTTCTTAACTGCAACAATGGTCCAGCCCCATCGTACGAAGTATATCCGTATTTTATTTTTTTAAGTACCACCAGATAAAATTAGTAACTGAATATTTTAAGGCACGATTCCAACAAGTCGGAGCCTTCTTAGTAACGAAAGTGTTTTCTGGAAACCCCCCCCCCCAAAAAAAAGGACCTAGGAAGTGAATCATTGAACAGTGTTTCAATGTTTCAAGTAAAGTATGTACCATTAAAAGATTATATTTTGTGTAAATATGAATATAAAAATATAAACAGTCTTGCCCGTCTATTCGTACCCAAATCGTTATGGAATCCCGATTACAATAATAGTCATGGTAAAATGCAATAATACACGACAACGTATTGCCAAGTAGCATATGGGTATTTCTGGTTTTTAAATAAGATTATACATATTCTTCCCTTATATAACAACACACGCGCTTTCCAAGGCTGAATCAAGGGGGAGGGGGCACACAATGTGTGTTTTTGTTGATGACCTTTTTATTTTTTTGCTTTTTGGTCTTTAGCCCCGGGCCCCCATAACCCGTAATCCGGCCCTGGCGCTGTGTAGGGCGCAATGTCGTCATTGGCCGTGTTATGATAGAGCGCATTGCGTATCTGCCCGGCCCGTGTATCCGACGGGACACCGATAAAATACCTATACTATCTATTAGTAATTTTTAAACAGGAGAAATTATATATGAACACACTAATAACACATTGATTTGAATAAAACTAGAACCGAACGGCGATCGCAATATTCGCAAACAGAATAATTATACTAAACTCGCAGTAAAATTACACGGAATAATATTATTGTAACAAGTATATAGTACAAGTGTGTGTGTGTGTGTGTGTGTGTGTGTGTGTGTGTGTGTGTGTGTGTGTGTGTGTGTGTGTATGTGCGTGTTACATTAGGGTCATTCACTGCGCATAATAAATAAAGAGCATATGAAATCACGGGAGAGCCGTCTGTTTGTCCTAAACACGAACGACATGAAAATAGGTTTCTACGAATTTCGCGATCGGAGTTCTGTTATCACAAACTATTGTGTTTAATATCCACAAAAACCTTTTACCTGGTTCGCCGAATTTTTATTATACATTTCTTCCAAACCGCTGCCGCCGCCGTACACGCGAAGAAAAACCACCGACGGTTCGTCGTCGGACGCGAAGTCCACATCCGCGCACTACAACACTAGTTTAAAACGAACAAGCCATAGGATGTAAACGAATAATTGCGACTTATTTCAACGACAATTTTATAACGTACAACAGGTACGCCGAACGTACACCGACTAAAGGAAAATACGGTTGTCACTAGTCGACTACATGCTTACATCGCACAGATTCGGCTCAAAAATGGCAAACCTGTTAGTTTTTCAAACAGCGGTGACGGCTAGCGGTGAGCTTTTTGTCAAGGAGTTTACAAACGCGTTACTAAAATCACGGTGAGGGCGCTACGACGAAAACTCCTGCGAATACTACCACAACGTCTTTGATATGCCGTCATATCGAACCTATGGTGACGAGGGACAATTATTATCGTCTTTTAGACGAGTGCGCATACGGTTAGCTTTTTTTATTAAAAAGTTATCGTTAAAATAAATTCGCGTTTCGTTTGTTTCGAAAAATAACGCGCGCGATTTCTGGTCCGACGACGAACCGCCCGAAAGCGTATTATCTTAGTATTTATACGCATTTACGGCGAATAGAAAAAAAATAATTGTAAATCCGCCGAAAATCACGGACAATATTATTTAGCACCTATTCCTAGACGGGAACTGAGCAAACGGCAGAATAGCAGACTATATTCGCCGCGGAAAAGTGGTTTTGGAAAAAAATTACAAAAACATGCTGAACAGCGAGAAAGACGAACGAACAGGATACTCACTGAAGTAAACGTACAGGGAAGGATACAAACCGTAAATTCAAGGGATATAAAATAATTTGGATACCTGATACCAAACATAACCCTCCGAATCGTTTTTTCGTTAGAAACGGTTTATCGTTGCTTACCGATATACATTAAATTCCCGTCTGTATCCTACCTACCCAACTTTCCATTTAAAACAGTGGCTGCACCCATCCCCATTATCTTAGGACAACGTTTTAGTGAATACAGTCTGAATGATAACGTAATTCATATTGTTGTGATGACAATGCGGACTATGCAGTATCGCAGTATCAGTTGTAATATTCTAAAAGCAGGGAAACCACAAAACATTCGAAATGACAATAATAACAATATATATGTATACATATATCTACTATCTAGTAATAAAATTTAAAAAAAAATAAGCGAAATTGTACTTTCTCATTGACAGAAACCACTTTTGAAACTATTTAAAATTTGTTTTCATCATAATTTTCATGAAATATCGGGGAGATTTTGAACTTCTAAAACCCTTTTTTTACACGCGCCTGCCTGATACGACATAACGAACATACTATTTCTCCAAAGCTTTATTCGTTATACACACTAGTAATAAGAATTACAGAACGCTAAAGGAATCTGCTAAAAATCTCTGTACGTACATTCGGTTTCAACGACTGCAATGATGGCAATGCATAGCCTTCAGAGAAAAAAGAGACACCTATGGGTTACATGACGTATTTTTGTACCCGCTAATTCTATGTTGTTTTAATTGACAATAAACAAAATAAATCGATAAACAGACTGATATGACTGATGTGTGTTCCTCTGAAAAAATTTCCATTTTATTGCCATCCGGATCAAATATTCCCTTTGTCAATGTATTTTGAATATCATAACTCGCGTTCGGCAAATAGTTCTATAGTTAAAAATGTAAAATGTATAATATTTATTTGATATTGATAGGTAGGCACTACAAAAATGTTGAATTAATTTATTAGCCACATCTTCGATCTAACTCATGATATTTTACGTACAATTTTGTCGAAAACGCTGAAAAACATAATATTGTATAGGTAAGTATAATAATTATGAAATGTATTACAAATAATATGAATATTAAATTGAATTTTTTTATTGGAAACCTATTAAAAAATATGCAAAATATTTGTATGAATTCCCGAGCTCTCTCTATATAGGTCTATTACATAGTATTATTTTGCATTCATTAACAACAAAAACATTGGTAAAATTACCTCATCATACACTATATGCACTTATACAATGTTTGGGTGGCACAAAAAATATATTTTTTTAAATTAAATTACGATAGAAAAAAAATGAATGCAAAAAACCCATTACCATTAGGATTGTAAAAAACAATAACGTTAACATATTTTAAATAGGTATACGAGTATACATACGAGGTACATACATTTAGAGTACAATTTTTTTTTTTCATTATTAATATTATTGGTTTCGAAAAATATTTGCGATTAGGTATAATAGGTATTGTGCAGTAGGAAACGGATCTCATACATCATTTGTCAATAAAAGAAAAAAAAAATATTCGTTAGAAGTCATAAATTCAATATTATTTATATAGCTTTCTAAGTACCTATCTATACGTATCGTATCAATGGGGGGAAATAATATCGTACAGTCGGTAGAATAATAGTCGAACGAATGATAAGTATTGAAATATGGCACCGTGCACATATTATTATTCGTAGTATTTTTTTTTACTTTTTATTTTTTTTTTTGTTACGTGTTAATTTCGATAAAATATTATAGTACAATATAATATATACTCGTATAGTTTTAATAGATCAATAATGACATACCTATACGGCTATATATATATATATATATATATATATATATATAAGATAGAGGGGGGATTGTCTAAAATAACAAATAATATTATAGAATATTATCAGTGTTATTTGACTAAGAAAATATTATAATATTTAATGTATACGTGCGTTGTCGGTTTGCGGTTAATTTGAACATATACAAATATAAAAAAAACCAACCGTGGTCTAGGAAAATATTTAATTTTTTCTATTTAACTGCGGATCGATTGACGTAGGTACGGTGTTCCTCATTAGACTTGACGATAAATCGAATTAGAAATCCGATGTATTTCGAAATTACTGCCCGTCAGGCACGGATTCAGAGCAAAGATCTGAGGGGGAAACAATTTTCTTACAACACAAATACAATACAATACAATAATTTACAACATATTATATTATATTTCCATACATATCTATGATAGGAATATAATAATATCAGAATCTATAAAATTATTAAAAAAATTGGAAAAATAATATGTCGGGGGGCCTGGACCCGTAGCCTCCCCCCTGGATTCGTCTCTGCTCCCGATGGACAAATACGTTGGTCGCATGACTGGAATTCGTGGCATGGAATTGATAAGGTCTTTTATCAATAATTAATCCGATGTCCGAACTGAATGAAAACTAAACGAGGAGAATTTTTTAATTAGGAATGTTCCGCGAAAAATTTCAAATACGGCGTATAATAAATTATAAGTAGGTGTGACACGTCAACATATTCTATGGCTAAATATAATTACATTAATATAATTATTTGGTATCATACTATAGGTTTGTTTGATCAAACTGTCACAAAACTGGCGAGGCACATGCGTAGTAGAGTTTTGCCGTTCGAACACACCGAAATCGCAAACTCAGTCAGACGGTTATTCCAACACATTTGGGATTGGGATTGAGATTGGGTTTGGTATCGGTTAGGGGGATTTTGGAATTGGTTTCTGACAGTCAAAACGATCCGCTGATTCGGATGGGGACGAGTACCTAGTCGGAGATCATGTTATCATTTATGTATTGTTGTTTGATTAATATACTATCAATGATTTGCGTTCGTACGTGTAACGTTCGTATGCGTAACCGTTTTACTGTTAACTGTATCTGCTGTTGTTGTTTCATCGTTAAAGCGTATAATTAATGATCTCACATACAATATACAAGATTCACTCTTATCAGGTTTAATATCTTATCTATATTCTACAACACGGACAATTCGACAGTCTGTTGGTCCGAAACGCGTTCCAACACTTATCCAACTCCACATAGCTCCGAATCTATAATCAGTCCACGTGAGCGCATGCGCAGTAAATCAATCACTGAACAGTTCACAGTCTATTTCCAAATTCCGTTTTGGAACAATTATAGATATATTGAAAATTATGAAAAAAAAAAATGTATAATTATTATTTTTATTATTAAAATATATTATGTATTTTACGACAGTTAATTTAAGATGAAAAAAAAAAACTGTAATGATCATCAAAATGATGATGTGCAATAAACCGAGGTGAATAAATCAAATCATATTTATCTAGGTTAGTTTCATCATAACTTTTAACAACGGCATTCATCGCTCGTCTAAATTTTTCTATTTTCGTTCCACATTTCCTCTAGCTGTTTGTTCAATTTTGATCTTTTGCGGTTCTTGTTTTTGCTTTATCATATCAATTAACTGAACTTATAAATTGAAACAAATTGCGATGTTTGTATCTACTTCTAATCGTAACTCTAAAACTTTTATAATAAAAGTTAAAGTTTGGTTTTGGAATATATTGACGCGGAACCTTATATTATATTATGTATTTTGTATTATTTATCTTCTAAAAGTGAATATCGTGTTTTCCGCACCCGAAGATTTACAGTTGTAATATTTATCACGTTATATAGCAGCTAGCATTATTGAGAATTATCGTATGTGTACATATAGGTACCTACCAGCTATTATTGTTGTACACAGTCGCAAACAATTTATTACATATTTTTAATACGTGTTATGATATTATGTGAAATATACGGAACGGAAAAACTCTTAATCCCAATATTTTATACTCGTTACGAAAAAAAATTTCGTATTTATAAAATAATAATACGAACAATGTTAGTAAGTAGGTATTACAATATCACGCGCGTTGTAAACAAACATACCTATGCGATATTATCGCACAGGTATGTTATAAATTATAACAAACGAAGAGGTTTTGATTTTTTGGTCGCTGCCGCGAGTGGGAGAACATCGCTGCGATATTATCAAATCCGATTATCGTCATTATTCGTTCGGTGTACACGGAATAATGCCTAATTCCTGACAGTCCGCCGTTGACATTACACACGTATACAAAATAATAATATGATACGATATTTTGATTTCTCGTGCGAACGGGTGTTGTGTGTCGCTTCTGTATCAGAACGGCGTATGTAAAACCATAACATTACTATTTTCGTTTTAATAGGAAAATTCGTTACGAAATATAATTTGCGCAATATTATTTACTTTTTCCAATATACTACTAGAGTATATCTAACGTAATATTATACAGTAATAATAATTGTTATAATACGATGCGTATAAATCGTCGATAAATAGATAAGACTAGCGAAAAAAAAAAAAAAAAAAAAAAAAACACCAACCGAACTGTTTATCGAAAAACGATATATATTTTTTTTTTTTCCCCCAATCGGAATAAGCAAATTTATTATTATTTGTTGTTCGGACGATGATGACATCAATGTTAAAGAATTTTACGCGAACGGAATGTATTCATATTATATTGTTGTTATAATACATAATAATATGTACGGTTAGTTAACGTAATTGTATGCAGATATAATCAATGGGCACCCGGATGGGGGCATGACGGGGTATCTGCCCAACTGGACTTCAACATTTCAAATGTAATTTTAATAATTTTATCTCGAGTACTCTTTGGTGTTTGGTTTTACTGTGTCTGATAAATTTCCCGCAATATCGCAGAGAGAGACACCGGGGTGTTTCTACTAGGGCATGTCTATTATTACAAATTCGTACCGTCAATACTCGGGCATTTTATAGACGAGACGCCTGTCGCCCGTACGAATGCAAACAAAGGTCTGCCGAATACCGCGGTATTGGGCGAAGAGTGCGTCGGGGGAGGGGGGCGACTGTATTCGCGTATTCGTTAACGTTAACATTATATCGGGACGCAGTTCGTTTGCTGCGATATTATGCGTTTATCGAAAAAAAATCAAATACCGCGCAGCGACGGTTATATTATTACCGGCGGTTTTCGCGGGCGGGCGGTTATCAACAAAAAAAAAAAAATAATAAAACAAAACGGAAAATATCGTTCGCCGAACGAACTAAACACCGCCGCCGCGACTATCGCATAGGTACCTACGATATCGTTACAAACGATATTATTATTATTATTATTATACCGAACATTAATTATTTATTATTCGTGCTTTTGCACGGCGAACGGTGTTCCCGTTCCCCGTGCGAATAGTACGGTACTACGCGTACGGGTATAACAGGTAGGTTCGACTACATTAGTGAACGTACACGGGTACCTACACGCGCCGGGTAATAATAATACATAAAATATATAATACAGCGCTCGCGTATAATAATATACGGATACCCACTGAAATACACAATATTATGTGCACTCGGGCGAACGCGCGCGCGCAAAGTATTATAGTGTATTATAATATTATACACACAGGTAGGTATATAAATATGTATATATATATATACAGGTACTAGGTGGGTTATAATATTATTAATAGGTAAATACATAAACGCGATACGCGAGTAATGTGTGTCATAACAATTTGCGCGGTTCATTGCCGGTTGACCTCTATATCATAATATAGTCTTACCTATAGTGGTTATCTATAATATTATATACATAGATATATATATATATAGCCGGTGTGTTTTGCGGATGGCGGGCCGATAACAAATACGCGTATATTCCGTGCGTTCGCCGCCCGTGTTATTCACCGTCCGAATTTTTCACATTTTATCAATATTGTATCGCAGACGTAATATTATAACGTTGTATTATATCGTTGCTATAATAGCGGTCGACGCGGTCTCGTTGTCCGGAGGGCGGGCGTCCGTCCGCTCCGGGGCTTTCCGTCGGTTGCCGGCGCGGTTTTCCGGAAACCTTATTCGCGGCCTATGGCGGTAATGAACACGGCGCGCGCGACGGTAACGGCAGAGGTAAACGAAACGGAACGTGGCGACTGCGTATACTTTATTACGGCGTCGGGCGCTCACGTCGGCGTCGGCGAAACGATTGCGCGCGATTGGAATCGAACCAGCGCGCGCGAGACGATCGTGGACGCGTTCGCGGCGGAACCGATCAGAATCGCGGGAACGCAGGTATAAACGCCGACGACACGTCGCGCGAGCGACAATCGCGGCCGTTACGCCGCGGTCCGCGTGTATACGGTCGCCCGCAACCGAACCACACCCCCCCCCCACACCCACCCCCGAATCAACCCCGACGGGGCGGCCCCGCACGTGGAAATCGGCATTGGCCCCTTTGTCGTCGGAAAACCCGTATCCGTTTATAGTGGCCGGTCCATAACCGTCGCGCCGTGGTTATTAATATCTACGATTCATAAATACTCGTTGTACGGAATCTCCTTGGAAAACGATACGACGTCTCGATATTATGACATTGTCGGCGCGGGGCCGGAGGGCGGACGCTGTAATAACGGCGTACATCAGTACAACTGTAAAGAGGCTGGGTTACTTTATGGAATGTAAATTATAAAGGCTGAAGGACAAAGACCCCCCCGTCATAACGCTCTAGTAATTACTACACAACGTCCTTCCGCTGTGGGTGAAAACGTTTTTCGTACGAAATGTTTATGCGTGACATCATTGCGACGGTACCGTATACCCGATGTTTTGCGATTGTTAGTTATCCACAGAAAAAAAAAAAAAAGCTGTAGGATACTTAAGAGTTATAATTATTATGTATCTGCCTGTGAAATACGATACTGAGTAAAGTTCGGTAATACACGTTTTGAAATGCTACGTCAACATTTGAACTTGAAACGCTTATTCAAAAAAAAACGCCTAGGCATATTAAGGTAATTAAGCTCAATTATTATTAATTTTTTTTTGTTAACTAGTGCAACTTATAATAAACCTGTAGTTAAATTTTTAATCATTTATCAAGATAAAATTAAAAGTTAAAAATCGAAAATGTAAAATTCTTATAAATAGCTCAAAAATGTTTGGAAAATTGGACCATGTCTAGAGAAAATACTAATATAAGTTTTCTGTAAAAAGGTGACGCCAAACATGCATTTGCTTATCGGTCATTTTTATTACTATTATTGTTAAGACGACCTTACCAAATGATTAATATTATTAAATCTCTCGAATAAAATAAAAACACATACAGAGTTAGAATAACATCAGAAACGAGAATGTATGTTCTTACCCATCACTATTCATAGTTAAACCTTTGACACGGTATTCTATTTAACGCTTGAATACGTATTATGCAATTAACTGAACATTCATTAGAAAAAAAAAAACCTAATACAAATTAAAAACAATTATTATTGAAATAAATGTAGGTAATAATAACACTGACTTCTGTACATAATTATACTGATACAAACAATACATAGGTATTTAGAAGATAATATTCCTCTTTGAAATAGGCAATTTTATTTTTTATAGAATCACAGTTGTAGGTATTAAATAGTAATAAAAATAATATACAAGTAAAATACATTTGTACATCGTACATTATGCAGATGTTCCGGTATTCTGTTGTTGTTTTTTTAAAGAGTGTAAAATAAAGCAGCATGAGATATATTTTAATGTTAAAAGTTTTTGAGCAGAAATTGAGTATATTATAATACACAATATAATAAAATACTTATTATATTATATGAAAAAAAAAATTACAAATGAAATGTATGCACAATATAAAATATAAATAAATTAAAATACTGTCATTATTGTGCATGTTATTTAGCTTTTAATTATGCTAAATAAAGTACTTATATTATGAAATCAATGATACCTACTAAAATGTTAAAAAATCAAGATTATGCCAAAATACTGAAAGTATGATTTATTTAAAACACACCATCAATTATCTGCACAATGAGTATAACAACAAACACAATAATATGAGTTCAATTAATCTAAGAAAAAAATATCTTAAAATTACCGAATATTTAATCTACAAAATTATTGAATATATTTAATTAGTTTATAATATAGTGTTGTTTCATTACTAAGTAATTTTAGTTTTTTTCTAACAATTTAGAATGTAGAAAGTTCGTGTTATTTTTTTTAAAAGATTAAATATTTATTTAAGTTAAATCGTATAGGATTAAAAATGTATTATTTATTGTACCAAGTAAAGAAACTAAAATTTAGAGTAAGATTTTTCCATAAAACTTAATAAAATGTTAAAATACACTATATTGTGCGTTCAATATCAACAATATATAATAAATATAATAAATTTATCAATTGGGATAGCACAAAATGTAGTTAATTTATGACACTACCTATTTAGTATACTAATAAAACTGTTATTATTTTTTTTTTTACTAATAAATATTATTTATTTATTTTTACCTCATAAAATCATTGCAAAAAAAATATTCATGATCTTTACATAATGAATTGCTTAGGTATTGGTAATAATTCTGTAAATTTGAACATGTATTTTATATGCACAGATTAATGTAATTTGAAATATTAGTCTTTGGTAATGTAAAAATGAAAACAAATATTGATTAAAATATATTCAAATATCACAGTTGATAACTAAATGAGATTTTTCTATAATTAGGTATATTATAATATTTATAAATTACTTTTCAATTAAATAATTTGTGGAGACAATATAATAGTGTTTTAAAATAAACATAAACACCAGATAAAAACTATTTTTCGCCAAAGTTTCAATTATATGATGGGTCCAGTTTTTCGAATCTATAGTTCTATACAATGTCAAGTATATGTATATAGATTTTTAAAAATGGACCGAGGACACAGTTACAAAATGTTGGCAAAGTTTAATATAAATAAATATATAAAGTAATATGAAATTTGTTCAATACATTTTTGTATTAACATAGGAAACATATTTAATATTTATATCTATTTAATGGTAAAATAAGACTACTGAGATATAAATTTTTAAAAAGCAGATATTTTCTCTAAAAAATCACGCATTATTTATTTATAATAATGTAATGTATAATAGAGCCCTAGGTCCATAATTTTTTTACTGTTTGTCAAATAAAAATAATTTAAAAATAATTAATAATTTACTTAGTCTAAATAAAGATTTCATTAAACAATAATATGGAAAAATATAAAATGGTATAACTAAAAAAATGGTTGAGTAATGAGTAAATTAGCTGGTTTTAGTTAAATGTCTTGGACGACAGGTGTGTTTTTCTCGTCTTCTAAATCTTGAGTTGTAGTCAAATTACTCCACCAATTTGTGACTGCGCCTCTAGCTTGAGAAATAGCACCTCCTATTAAAAATGATTGTTCTATAATAATATAATATAGTAGTAAAAAGATAAATATTATTTTTGAACATACCAACAACTTTACCCGTTGATGCAACCGCCCTACTTGTGTTTTGTACAGCTTGATTTAATTTTCGACCACTTCTACTGCTCTGCATGGTGCTGTTATAAATTATAAAAATAAGCTTTTCTAGAATGAAGTGTTTTCCTCATTTTTATTTGTCCATACATCAAAACAAAATTTAATTGAAAACAAATAGTTATGTATTGAAATAAAGTTTTTAAAATAATTATCTATTGATCATTCACTAAATTAATTAATAAAAACAAAACAAATACAAATTATTAAATCAAATATTGCAAATAGTTTTTAGTTATAACTTCTCTATAAAGTCTCCAACTGAAACCGGTGGCATTTTAGCATGTTAATATTGTAAGAGGTTAGGTTATGCACACTATTATTGATATTATAGTTGTCCATCAATCTAGGAAAAAACATCTACTAAATTGACTTTTCTAAATTCTAGAATGCTAGGACTTGCGGAACGGTGTGAGAGAATGTTGAATTAAGAAACCCCACACATTTGATGAAATTTATCAAGAAATTTATTACTGTGTGCTCCGCTGGGATTTATATTTAACTTTATACAGGACCATAGTATCTACAATTGTGGTTATGTTTACCAATATTCTGTGTATACCTTAATGTTAAACAAAAATTACCATGGACATTTTAAAGGTTTCTCTACAAATTTGATGTTTATTGTACAAAATATAAAATTTATGTACACGAATATTTTATTTATGATTAACCATGAAGAAAGATTATTTGGAATCATTTATATTCTTATGTATGAAACTAGAACAAACTACAATTACTAATAACAATATTTTCTCAAATTATTGAAGAATTTATTAATAATGCGTTATTTCAAAGTTGTTTTTACTAAATTTAAATAAGATTTGAATTATGTTTACCCTTTTACAAATAAAAAAAAAACAGAATCATTTTAAATTCACTCATAATTGACACGTATGGATACGCTCTAATATTGAACTCTGAGATCCTTATTTATTTTAATTAATCAGTAATCATATAAACTACACACACAGTTAATTATAATTTTCATAAAATATATATTATCTGTATAAAATAATGTACATACTGTGATATCCTAAGTTTCATATCAGCTACAGATAATTGCCCGGCAAATGGATGACATGGTTCTAGTGCCATAATTGCTTGGTGCTCTCGGTTTAACCAAATTTGATAATTTTTTGTTTGTTGCCAAGCAGTTATGAAAGCTGGATTGAAGTGATTCAATTCAGGATCTCCATCTATTATAGTCAATAAATATATTTAAAATCATTAATGATAAATTAATTATAAAGAAATTTGTATAATATGCATATTTGAATAAAAATAACAAATAATAATAACGGACCATTCAACAATGATGTTCTTAATAATGACAGTAAATATGCTTTAAATTGAGCCCTAATCCATTCATCTCCGCCTTCCCATCCAACTCCATCCAGAAATACATCTTCTTTATCAGGTTGTACAACATGTCTAACTAAATAATCGGCAAAACGAAGATCTTCTGTAGTTAAATGTAAATGCCGTCTAAGTTCCATATTTTCTATTTCTACTTTGCCTTCATCAATCTAAAATAAAGTTGTGTTATTTCTGAATTACTAATTTTTACATTGTACTTACATATATATATTACATGTTTGTATAAAACTATAATCTATAAAAACTATAATAGCAACACTACCTCTACAATCACATCAGCTAAATTCTTCTTTTGTTTGAATAATATATTTGAAGCACCAATTACATATCCACGGACATTAGGATTGGTTAAAATGTCCATGTAGGACAAGCAAGAATATGGCTGACACAAATTTCCCTATATTAAATTCATTATTTCAGTAAACATGTATTCAAAACAATATGTAATATACAAATTTTTTATGCACACATTATCAAAAATAGACATTGGAACTCCACAATCTTCAGAATTGATTTGAGCAATACTAATCATATTATATTGCATAGCAGCTTCATTTAATGAATCCATACTAGGATCTCTCGGAATGTTTGAAACAAAACTATTGTTTTGAATTGTGTCGTCATCAATAATTTCATTAAATTTTTCACAAACAGAATTTTCAACATTATTTTCTGGAATAGGTTTTTCGTCTGAGGCAATTACTTTATCTTCAGCTTCAATGGAAACTTGTGTTGGGCTAAAAAAAATAATTCACGTAAAAGACAATTTTATTAACAATTTAATAGTTATAAATAAATAATTGGTTACTTAATGTTAACAGATTTATTAAGTCCATTTTCAATGAGTCCTGGGTGAAGAGATAATAAGGTCAATATTGTAGAGCATAGTGGACGGACAGGAGAATAAAAAAATAATACTTTGCTTTCTAATAGCATCAATTTAAATAATAACAACACTTTATGTCGAAATCTTGTTACAAGCTCAACAGCTGATAGGCCTATAAAATATTATTATTATTAAATAAATATTATGAATATTTATTAAAACATAAAACCTATACAAACCAACAAAGAGATGAGGACTGGTACTAATATTATCTATACTAGACAAACAGGAATTGAGATGGTGGTAAGTGTCATGTAAAAGTGATATTTTACTAAAATCACCCTCTTCAAAATAAGCATGGGTAATTAAAGACATTTTAACTTGAATATGTCCATACAATGGCAATGTACTTAATACACATACTGATTTTTGGATTGTACTTCTTGTCATATCAGGAGTTCGGTTGATAATTTTCTTAAAAATAAAAATAAAATATAAGTTAAGTAGTTCAATAATAAGAATATTTTAATTATTTACTTCTAATGGTATCTGCCTGTAACATGAAATTCCATAGATTGTTTCACTTGAATCTTGTAAACTAGGCAAATGGAAGTATGCGGTATCTTCGTCAAAGTTGTGCGACCCATCAGGTAATGCTAAATATGGCAAATGTTTCCATGCTGATGGACATTCGGTAGAATCACCTGGAGTCTCTTCGGTAAATGGAGGATATGCATATTCAACCTGAAAATAAAAACTATATAGTTTACAATAATACAAATAAAAAAAGCAGTCTGTGTTTAGATTTTCACAAAATAATTGATCAGTCATTTGTTTGAGATAAAATTTGAACAATTCAATAAATAGTTTGTTTTTGTATTTGCTTAACCTAGATAATACCTAATATGTATTTGTATTAAGGTGTTCACATTTTAACAAATATTTTTTTTAGGAATTATTAATCTAAATTTACTGAATATTATGGTGTAATGCTTATAAAAATAGTCTCTAATGTTTTATATCTAAAAAATATTAAGTAGGTACTCTTGTATCTATATTTAATGATTTCTATAAATTTATTTAAATTAAATTATATAAATATCTAGATATGATTTCTTCAGGGGATACTATGAGAGGGTTGATTGTATAGGTACATATTGATATTATTATTATGACTTATTTATTATTTGCCATCTTTGCATAATGAGGTTAAACCAATTTAATAATGATGGATAATCATTTATTTCACAATGTACCAGCTGTACATATTGATTTGTACTGTTTCACTGGCATGCATTTAAATATCATATTACCATTATTATAATGGAACCGTAATATGCAATTACCAACAGGTATATTGTTAAAAAAGCGTACCTGACATCCTTTTTTATGATGGAACCCAACAACCAGGACGTGTAAAATTGGACTTTTGGTCATGACAACAAATGAGTACAATACTTTACTTTAATAGTTGGAAATTTTAAAATATAAACATATTTTTGATTGTGTATTGATATACTTAATAGTGTAAATGATTTAAATCAGTTAATTGAATTTATAACACATCAGATGGGTACATTTTTTCGTAGTTGAGCCGATTTTTGCAGGATTATAAAAAAACGAAACTTATTCGACACGAACCGAACGCCGTCGAATGAAATACACAACGTATAGAGATTTTAATTTCATAACACTGCGAATAAAACATTGATAATTGCCAGTCGTCGAAAGAGCCAAATGTTATTATCGATTTGATAAGCCCGGCGAACGCGTATTATTGATAACACAAAAAAAACATATATAAATAATACTTGATTATTGTTTTTTGTTTAATATGACGAATATGGAATGACAATAAACGGTGTCATTGTTTTTATTCAGTACACTATATTTTATATTATTTTTATTGACACAATACGGTATTCCAAACAGATTTGTTGAGATATTAAGTCTTTATAAACTGTTCCTGAAAAATAACATTAAATGAGAACAACTATTGGTACCTACCTACAATATTATTGATAGATATATAGGTTTTCGCGCACGCGCGTTTACCGCAGTTACCAGTGGGGGCCAAACGATAAACGATAAGGTATGCGCAATGAAAAATGTTCAAACCGGTAATAATTTTATAATTTACTTCAATTACTTGTAATTTTTGATTGTCGTATTTTCAAAAATCACTCTGAAATTGATTCTAAAAATATATTCAGTGACCTCTTTTTCGCGGAATCCCTGATACCCTTATTTAAACTACTTTTTTTAAGTACTTGCTTATTAATTGGAAGTTGAGCCTCTCAGACCCTATGAGAGGGAGAGGAAGTCGAGGCTGTAGCCTTAGGGCCCAACAAAGTCTAATATTTTACCCTAATTTTAAAAATTATAAAAATAAAAATAATTTGTCGTTTTATTTCACAATACTTTAAGAAATCAATACATATTAGTTATATTAAAAAAATAACAATATAGTAATTACTTTGTAATATATTATTTGTGTTAGTAATAATATGATTTTTCCTTATAAACACCTTATTATAACTCAACCATATTTTGTTATACTTACACATTTTAAAGGATGACGCTTGGTGTTAGGGTTAAGTTTAATATTTGACTTTGGGTGGATTTATTTTGTCCTTGAGACCCTTGATTTCTTTCTCTGACCCTGCCTCATCTAGCTATGGTACAGTAAGTTGAAGTTTCCTCATCTTTAATTCACAATGAGATACCAGGTTCAGTGAATATTATTGAATTGAAACATAATAATACCATTAATTCCAATTTAATCAGTTATTTTTGAATACGGTTTGTAAAAATATATTACAGATATTTGTTGAGTTATGAAATAAATGTAAGTGTTTAATAATCATTATTTATTTTTACGAATTTAAATTAGAAAATTCATCTGTATCGACTGAATTGGAAGTCCTATAATTTGTAAGCAGTGAAATGTTTGTTAGCAATTCACAAATGCTTGGTAGTCTATCAGTACAGTATAAACATTTTTGTTACCTTCTCAGGTCTACGCATTAAAAAATATATTTCTATGTAAAATCATACACGATTAAATTACTGAATGTGTATATGTAATCTATGACAGGGACATAGGTAAGGGAGTAATGAGGTTAAACCATCTCTTTTCGAAATAACTACTAGAGTTCAATTTTTTTTTCAACTCGCAATTTAGGTACTCTTATTACAAATAATTTTTCAGAACTTTCCTCTCTAATAAATAATTTATTATTTATAGACGACACTCTCGTATAATATTATAGCCCCATATATTAAATTATAATTTTAAGGCTTAATATAAAGTTTCTTAGGGTATCTAGGTATTTATCTATTATCTTATACATACAATTCTACGATCACAGTGTTTGTTATTGAAGTCCTCCGAAACGGCTTGGCCAATTTTCATGAAATTTGTTGTATATATTTGGTAGGTCGTGAAGTATTTTTCACTCTCCTATCCCATCCACTAATTTTTAATAGCGATTTTAATACTTTCGCTTATATATATATATATACACGAGCAACACCAAATAATTTAGTTTATAATATAATAAATATAATTCTTTTTGTTGATCTTTGACACACCGGTAACAGGGATGAAAAAAATGATGATTAACTATTATTAGAAATTAGTCGGAAACTAATATCATGGGATCATCAAAATTGGTCCAGCTGTTCTTGAATTATAAATGGTGTAACTAACATGGCTTTGTTTTATTTATATAAGATTTTTGTTTACTCAAGGGTTGCTATGGAAAAGAAAACTATTATAATTATTATTACTACTATTATATACACTGTTCAAATTGCATGATAAAACACATTTAGTCTGCCGAAGGTGGACTACCCACTTTTCGCTTATTTATTTTCATTCAACTCAAACACGGCCAAAACCAAAAATGAATATGGGTAAAATAATAATATAAATTGGTACGGGCAACGCTAGGTGCGGGACAGCTAGTATACATATAAAATTATAATATTCATAATTACATGATTTTGGTACCAGCAGCATACTTGTGGTTAATTAGAAAACAATTTTTAATAGCTAAAATAATATTTTTATCATAGAAACTGAAATTTAATTCAGTAAGTATTCAATGTAATATAAAAAGTCTATAGGGACATTTGGGGTGCCAAACGCTACACTATAAATTATAATAATATATATTATGTACGATTATGATGATTTAAACTGATGACTTCGTTATAATATTATAATTTGACATAACATTAATCTATGCATTTTAAATTATGTTATACCTTGTAAGGTATTTCCATATCTTGTACTGCAAAAGTTTATCATGGTGCGTCACGTTAATTTCTGCGGTCATCGTCTCCGACGGTTGTTCGTAATTACATTTGAGTCAAGAAATTAAGTTTAGGAACCATCCATTGACAGCTTAATGGGATCTACTCATACTACCCCTACACAAATAATTTAAAGAGCTGATACATACTGTTGATGAATGCGTCACTGTTATAGGTGGGAAGTTGGAATTGTTAAATACACTCAGAATCTAAAAACATTATTATAATTAAAGGCAAACTTAAATAAGTATACATAATACATACATATGTACATATTTCTGATTATTGATATAACATATTATTAATACAATAAATGGTTGAAGCAAATAAATTTAATATTGGATGGTCACCACCTATTGCCACATTAAATGTATATCTAATATCTGTAAGCAACGACAAACCATTGCTAACGAAAAAATGATTCTGAGTGGGGTTCAGTTGATAGTGATGCTTTGATAGTAATGTTACTATTTGTTCTAAAAATTAAATCTGTAATAAAATGTTTATTTTATAAATAATCAATTTTTTTATTATACACATTTAGTATATTATTATCAAAAATAATAAAATTGCCATGCAAACAAATTATCTATTATTATGAGTAGGTATAATATTATCAGCATTATATTGCGCGTTCACTTAATGATAGTTATTTAATTAGTGCAGTAATTCATAATAATAATATTTTTATAAAGGATCATAAAAAATATTAATAAAATATTACCATATAGAGAATATAATAAAAACTGTAATATATATAATATTATGCAGATAGTGGAAATTTAAAAATTAAAATGGGCTTATATCGTTATTATTGTTCTAGTACTAATTATAATAAGAATAAATAAAACAAAAAACGGACATACTTCGCGTATCTGGTAGGCCACTGTTGTAGGTGAGAAGTTGGGAAGATATAAAGGGGAATTTAGTGTATATCTGTATGAAACGATTAATCATTACTAATGAAAAACGATTCTGAGCGGAATTCGATTATACATATTTTAAAAGGCAGTAATATTTTCGATTTTCGCAAAATTCAATATTAAATTCTTATTAAAATAATTTTACACTATACTAAATTTTTACCGTCGGTTCAAACCTGAAAAGAAAACATCTAATAAAAATTGTTGTAATTGTATTTATACTAATACAGTAGATATCATTTATAATGATACTCGTTGTAGTGACTTATCGGGTGTAATGACCTTAGATTGAAGGCTACTCAAACCTCCCATATTGCGTGATGTACTAATTTGAATCGATTATTATCACGTCTGTATAATGACTAGACGGATGTTATGGTAGTTATTTTTGGTTACATTGGGAAAATCTGTTATCTATAATGACTGTATTAAACTATCGAAGGTAATATTACAACAACCAATAATACTATTAATGTTAATTGTTTCGTAATTGTATCGTAAGCATACTGAACAAATATATTATATATCTATAAGTGGATAAATCCCAATTTTTATTAGGCTTAATTTTGCAAAATGGACCACGTTGTCTGGAGGTTTATAGTTATTAAAATTAAAAATTGAAAAATATAAATTCAAAAAGATAGTACTTCCACAAAGAACATACTAAATAAAAATTACCTATATAACTTCCAAAATTGAAATGTCTATTTATATTACGAAAATGGCTCAAATATTTTAAAAATTTTACCACGTCTAGAAAAAGTAAATATAAGTTTTCTGTCCAAATTACAAGTCTCAAGAACTAGTCTCTTTGTTTTTTTTTATGTAAACACTTTTACTACCAGAAATCTTATTCCGATGTATATAGTATAGACTTTTTTACTGAAATTTAATTTTCTTGGGGTGGTACTTCAAGGGGGTCATTTTTGATTTTCTCAGGAGTTTTCTCATCAAATATGATAAACCGAAAAAAAACTGAGGAAAAACGGAAAACTGTACGAAATATATTAATAAAATATCTCGACCATTTTTTGCCTGTGATCAAATTTTTTACGAGCAATTTTTCTCCGATTTACAATTATAGCACTTTTTCTGAAAGGAAATGAGACTAGAAGGTACTTAAGGGAGGTAAATTTTTCCAAAAGTTTTCCTAAAAAATGTGAAAAACGGGGAAAAACACGGGAAAACCGGGAAAGACGTAGTAAAAAACGGGGTAATCGATAGAATATTAAACAATTATTATTAAGGAAAATATATAATGCCTATTTAATTTTTTTACCATAATATGACATATATAACAATGTATGTCTATTAACTGAATTCCGCTAAGTATCGTTTCTTCGTTAGCAATGGTTTATCATTACTTATATTATATATAATAAATATATACATTAAATTTCCTTCTGTATCCTACTTTCTCAACTTCCCACCTACAACAGTGACTGCACCCGTCTCCATTATCTTAGGATAGCTTTTTTTTTTATATATAAATTAACTTAAAACAATTAAAAATAATAATTAACTAATACAATATACTTATCGTGAATAGAATAAATATTAACTACACATATGACCAATTTTGATATTCTGTGCCTAAGTTCCTTTATTATTTTTTAAATAATATGTAATAACTATTATTTGTCAATGCTTTACGAGTTATGTTGTTATTTAAACATATTAAATATAAAGGTACGTTTTAGCATTTTTTTTCTCCAATAACAATTATTAAAAATGTAAAATTAAAGACGAATACAAATAAATATCATAATATAAGTGCCAAAGTACTTTTAATTCCGTACTGCATACCTTACATTTCGTATTACACAAAGTGTGCAGTCCTGTGTACTATACACAATTTTAGTTCCTGGTCTTAATAACCTGCAGATGCCATACGTGTAAAATAATGTAAACGTATTACTTTTTAAAAATGTTATTAGGTTAAATAGTACGTGAACAATTTCAAAATGTGTAAATAGATATAAAAGGTTAGGAACCATTGGTCTAGATCACTATGAAAAATTAATTATATTTTTTGATTTAATTAAAAATAAATCAATGTTTTCAACGCATGGATAAATGTTAAGGGCAATTAATAAGGAAAATTAAAAAGCTGTTTTAGAATAATGGAGACGGGTGCAGCCACTTTTCCTACGTTTTGTTTTTCAGTTTTTCACATTTAAAAGAAAACTCTTAAGAAAATCGAAAAACGACCATCTTAAAGTACCACCACAAGAAAATTTAATTTTAGAAATAGTGTTTTCATTGTAAATCGGAGCAAAATTGCTGGTAGAAAAGTTATCCACAGAAATAAAATCGTAATATTTTATTAATATATTTTGTATATTTTTCAGTTTTTCCTCCTGTTTATTTTCGGTTTTTCACTGTTATTTTCGTTACCATGTCGTTAATTTTATAGTTGTCATTTTTTTAAAAAAAAAACTAATATACGTGTACATCGATTGCGCAGGATCTTTGAATTTTTCGTACGTTTTTATACACGGGTAAAACTCTGCCCATCTTTGTTAATTGTGGGTGACACACTGACACTATATTATATAGATAGTATACATATATTATACACGAAGGTATATAGAGTAGCAGACGTAGAAGGCGTATAATAAAAAAAAAGAGCGTCGCAGTCTTTCGTCGCTAAGAGACGTTCGAAAATATAAGGGGGCGCGTTTTATGTAGCGTATTATAGGGGCGCCACTGGTGACTTTGCAAATGGGTCGACGTTATACGGCCTATACCTATCCGTATAAAAGATTTACAAAATGTTCTATATCAAGGTATATCTGTGCGGACAAATACCTCCCGAGAGGCGCACAAAATATGATTCGCACTTCGAGCCGTTATATTATAGTTTTTATACGCTAATGCCTGAATATTTTATTTTACATTGCTATCTGGGGCAACGTGATGAGGAAAGAGAGGGCCGAGAGAGAGACCGTAGGGCTTCCCTTCGAATTTAAATCGAGACGTGCTTTTAGCGTGCTTATATATTACGGTATAGGTGTGCGCGTACAAAACTCGACAAGGCATTTTTTTTTAGTGAATACTCACTGTGTGCGCTCACTCCACTTCCCTTAAAAAAGCTTAACTAGCAGGACACCAAACCTTGCGTCAATGGACTTTTTCCTCCCCGCAGTAATAATATTTTCTATATAAAATGAAATAAAATTTTATTAAAAAAATCTGTAATTATTCAATCATTTACCGTTATTTATTTTTTAACAAAATCTTACTCCACCGAGTGCACTCCATTTAACTTTATTACCCTGTAGTCATTTGAACCTAAAAGAAAGAAAATTCAAATACCTTCAGAATGGTCTCTCCAAGGCTCTGTCCTATCAAAAATCTTATTTAATATTTACACAGCTGATATAACAAGGACATCATCAAGGAAATTTATGTATGTGGACGACGTGGATTTAGTAGCCCAAGCGGAAACTTTCGAAGAGATGGAAAAAAGACTGAACGTTGACCTAGCTAAAGCTATACTTTTTTCAAATTCTGGCACCTCACTCTTAACCCGGAAAAGTTAATCTCTATTGAGTTTTACTTAAACAATAGAGAAGCTAGCAGGAAATTAAACTTAGCAGTGGATGGTAATACTATACCGAACGAAAATGCACCGAAGTACCTGGGTATTAAACTTAACAGAACTTTAACTTTTAAACAACATCTAGAAATGGTCAAAGACAAGACGAAAATACGAAAAATTATCACTAGAAAACTAGCCGGAACAAGCTGGGGATGTAGGGCAAACGTCCTTTGAATTTCAGCCTTGGTATTAGTATATAGCGTTGCAGAATACTGTGCCCGAATATAGACAAGAAGTGCTCACACTAAAAATGTTGACGCACAACTGAATCGTACAATGAGAATCATATCAGTATGTGTACAATCAACCAAGCTACAGTGACTACCCGTACTTTCACACATAGTCCCACCAGAAGTTCGCAAATATGTAGCAACGCTTAAACTGATCCAATTTACGACGATTTATATAATGCGCCAAATAAAAGATTGAAATCTAGACATCCTATATGGATGTTAAAAAATAGTACTAACACAATAGAGGATCTGTGGAGAGATGGAATAGTACTTAATAACTATCTTATAAGTGATCCAACCCAATTAGTCCCAGGTTTCAAATATCCACGTATTATATGGACTTTTTTTAACTGTATAAGAACCGGGCAAGGTAGGTGCAGTTATTTAATGCATACATGGGAAATGGTAGACTCTCCTCTCTGTAAATGTGATCAGGTTCAAACTATTAGGCATATTGTAGATAGGAATGCTTGGAAACAATTTTTAGTGAAGGAACAGCAGGTCTACACAAGGGCGATCAGGAAGCACCAGATTGGCACGTAATCTCATTATCCGCTTGTAGCACTCAGCACTTATAACTGTTATTTTTAATACTATGCTATAACTATTATTGTAGTTTATTTGTTTCTTTATACTAATCTATATGTGTATAATTATTATTATAATTTCTTTTGTTATTATTTTTAATTTTATTTTCGTTTGTTACATTTTATTTATCTTTTGAACATCAATACCATGTCATATGCAATCAATTTGAACATAGAAAACCTCGTTAAAAAACGTCCTGAACTGCAGCCTTTTAACAATCCAGAGGATATAAAGAAATTAACGAGTCTGGTATCGTATTAAAATTTCCTCGCTTCTCCTAGTCGTCTAAAATCATTCGTAATAATTTTTTGGTAAAAACAGTCTCACACCCACATAATATTTTTAATGTCACCTTTATAATAACAAATTAATTTTCGTTGACTTGTGAAATAATATAATACGATACAAAATGTTTTTGTTACGAGTTTTATTTATTAATTATTTTTTTTTTATAAATAAATCCTTAAAAAACAGTATATGAATTGGTTTTAAATTATTAAATATTTTTAGTCATGCGAAAAAATTAACTGATTCAATAATACTGTTTCTAAATGAGTAAATATATAATATTTATACGACGAATAAAGTATATTGGGCGTCATTTGAATTTACAACTTGACTCCCGAAACGTATTGAAATTATTATAAAATAATTATAAAATTGATAGATGCGTTTGCAGTATTTATGATATTTTACTGTAGGTATATGCAAATATTTTCACTTATAATTTATAGAATCTAAATAAAATTATAAAATTATTGTAAATAAAGTTAAGAAAGACGTGTGTAAAGATGAAATAGTCTACCTACCTATACACATGCAACTATATTCTATACAATATATACTGGTTAGCTACTGTGCGTGAAAATAATTTAATGAAACTATATAAAACACCATCTTGATAATATGTAATATTGTATACGAGATATAATATAACCCACTGTGCAAAAATACTTTGAAGAGTAGGTATCATTATTCATTACTTTACAATGTCGTTTCGTGGAGTTCGTTGTATAATATTATAGTAGTTGACATAAAATTAAAAGCGGAGTTCGTTAAAAATCTATGAGTTTCGTTACGTGTATTTTACGCATAATGAAAAAATGACTAAATCATATGCCTTTTTTTCTGTTTTATAAATAAAATAAAAAAGGGGGTCAAAAGCTTTTCCAGAACAGTGTACTCAAAATGTAATGATTAAAATAAAATAACGGTTCTATGCACCGAATTCAGTTTAATAATTTATTAACTCTACCAATGTATATAATATAAGAAAATTAATAATTATTATTATATTATCATACTTTTGACAAATTGATATCATTGACCATCGTACATTTTCATATTGTTTCGTTATAATAATTATAATATTTTAGAGTATTTTTGCTATTTAGTTATGTACGTACATATTTAGAACAGCGATATTTATGTTGGAATTTTTACTATTTACTATAAATTGAATTCAAAACATGTATGCGGTACCTACTACCTACCTACTTATATTAACTAATTTAAGCAATATGATTTTAACAAACCTAAACGTTGACACCTTGATAGGTAATATGTAATAGGAAGTTTATGGTTTTACAAAGATGTTTATTTTTTTTTTATCTGTGTGCAATTTTTCTATCAGAAGCTCAGATTTTCTTTCAAAAGAAGTGTTATACTCTTGTAAATTGGAGCAAAATTTCTGGTAGAAAAATTGTTCATAAAAAAAAAAAAATAATAATAAATAAATAAACATCTTTGTAAAACCACTCAAAATCTAAAAGAATCTAAAGGCTTACCTGTTAAAATATCAAAAATGTTTTCAACTAATGTACCGCCCGTCAAAAATTCTACACGCTAAGCCTTATTACTGCTGCAAAGAGTGTTTTCCGACACTCTCAGTAATAAAATCACACATTGTATTTAGCTTCGTCAAAATCTAAAAGTTAATTAAAAGTATCAATTCTAGAGATAAGTAATGTGTAATATTGTTCACAATAAAATAACATGAAAAAATCATATAATGGATAAAATCTCATTAACCATTTAAATTTATATACAATAATTGTAATATTAAAATTACGTAGTATAATTTGAAATTTGATTTTATTATTAATAACATAGCCGTTGTCCTAATTCATTATTTATTGTAATAATAAATAATAAGTTTAAAATGCCGTTTCATGTTACCCTATAGTGTTAAATAAAACTAACCAAATATTGTCTTTCAATTAACTATAGAATAATTATTTATTATTTATTATTTAAATTATTTATTAATATGACTAATTATTATAATATCCTATTACTATTGATGTTATTAATAATATAATTTATTATCATAATATCATGTTAGGTACCTTTATTAATTTTGTATACCTATAATAATTATAAGTTTATAGAAGTATAACAGAAGAAAGTATACCTAACTATAAGTATGTATCAAGCATGTTTTCAGGATCAATTTTCTAAGAGGGGTTTGAACCCCTAACCCCTCTGTATATGGGCTTGGTATGCAAGTATACATTTTAATTTAAACTGTTTATAAAAATGCAAAGGTTCACATAGTTATACGAAATCTAATGTTATATATTATTAGTGTTACTGCATGAGGTTTTTTTTTGTCTGTTATCAACTTTTCTATCAGATATATAATCTAAAACGTTATAGGAACTTTTTTGTAGAAAACAAAATTTGTTTCGGTTTATTTATTGAAGAAGTCATATTTTGATTTTCTTTATAGTTTTCCTAATAAATGAGAAAAATAGTACTATTTTGTTTGATTTGTATAATTTTTTATGTAAAAGTTATTTTTGTTGATTTATGGTTTACCTTGGTAACAAGGCAAAAAATACGACTAATAATACTCTGCTCAGAATGGTTAGCAATGTTTAATCGTTAAATCGTTGCGTTTAGATATAAATTAAACAACTCTATAATAATACATTCTTCTTTTCAATTTTTTCTGTTTGTGACAATTTTTTCTATCAGAAATATTGCTCCGAAGTATCAAGAGTAGTATTTTTTCACAAAAAGAAATTTCCTCTAGTAGTAGAGGTCATTTTTTTATTTTCTAAAGGGTTTTTTAAAATTTGACAAGAGATTGCAGTTCTTTTTAATTTTTTGATCTTTTGGCGAAAAATCAAAAATAAAATATTGTTTATTATTTTTTCTGTGGATAACTACCAAAAGACTTGCTCAAATTTTTACTTGTAGTAACTTTTCTGATAGAAAATCGGTGTGGGAAGGTACCATAAAAAGGTCACATTTCGATTTTCTCAAGAGTTTTATCATCAAATGCAAAAAACCAAAAAAAAAAAATGTTAGAAATGTATGTAATAGCTAAAAATATTATGGCCTTCTTTTTTGCTGAGGATAACTTTTCTACCAGCAATTTTGAAAGAAAATGCCGTAATACTTTGAATTTATACCTACATTTTTCCATTTTCCCATTTTTTCTCCGTTTTTTTTCGGTTTTTTCGTATTTGATTAGAAAACTCTTAAAAAAATCGAAAAATGACCTCTATTATAGTACCTCCCCACACCGATTTTCTTTCAGAAAAAGTGCTACACGTAAAAATTGGAGCAAGTCGTCTGATAAAATAATTGTCCATTGAAAAAAAAAATAAAAAAAATAAACATCTTTGTAGAACTATAGGTTTCTTCGCTCCACCCAGAATCTAAAAATAATTATAAATTAAATAATACTATTCATGTTCATATTCGATCTCAAATCTCAATACATTTCACGGTATAATAAACTAATTTAAGTTTCTATATTATAGAAACAAATAACAATTCGTTTTATCTTCACCGTCATTGGCCTATGTGTAATTATTTTTGACACGAGAATTTATATTTTATAACTTGTATAGTAGCCGCACTAATTAAATTTACAATTTATATTACAATACAATATACGTCTGAATTTTGATAATAGTATACAAAAGTTAAAATTTATTATAGCGCCAATTAAGTTCCGGAAGTTTATAAACGTACATTTTTACTGAATTTATTATTCAAAAAGTAGTCAAATGAGCGTCACAAATTTAACGGTTCAATTATATTTTCTGTATATATATATTTATATATTTCGTAATTTTGGGCACATCGTAATGGTTATCAAAACACAGAGTACAATATTTTAAATTGGACATAGTTGATAGGTCATAGTAATTCAATTATAATTTAGCACGCGGTTCGTCATAATATTTTGTACTTAGTTGTTATTATAATAATTTGACGAAAATCAAAATCATCACGGTATTTCAAATCGTGTTTAGTAAAAATTCGCCCAGAATCGCTTTTCGTTTTGCAATAATTTATCGTTTCGTACAGAGTCTATATTTTATCCTATTATATTCCCAATTTCCAATCTACAACAGTGACGCATCCGTCAACAGTATCAGTTCTTTTTTTGTTTTATGTATGGTGCATTGTCTCTCAACAAAATTGTGTACCATCATCCATTAGTATAATCGGGACTATAATATATTTTAACGGTAACTATACCTACAGGCATGAACTTAAACAACAGTATTCTGGTTTTTTTTTAATCACGTATTGTATACAATCGTAAAATACCGTACTAGTACTAGGTATATACACGTTGTGAAACCATATTTGCATTTGTTCACGTAAAACTATTCGAAAATAATATTCCACCAATACAATTATAAAATATTGTTTTTTTTTTCGTTTATATTGGTAAACTATAAGTATGTAGAGCATAATACTTTTTATTCCACCTTTGGCAATAAAATACCTATAATATATTATATATTTTATGTTTTTAAATAGGCACCTAATAAAGTATATGATTCAATAATAAATTATTAATTTCAACTGCGGTATTAAACGTTTCAGTAATTTAATATAGTTTATAAATATTTTTTATCGTTGATACTTTTAATGACTTTCAACTTTGTACACAGAAAAAATATTGAAAAATTGTTTATTGATAATACAAATTCTACTTCATTAGGTATGTCTATCAATATTTTTTAAATTATTATACATTGCTGTAGTATAATAAAATGTAATATTAATTAATTAATAATCAAATATTATACTTGTATTACATGTATAAATTATACACAGTTACTTGCCAGTAAATATTGTTTATTGTGTGTTCGGTATAATATTATGTCTCTTGATCCCTTATGATAAGTACTTATAGTACATCATCTGTATTGTTATTAACCGGCACAAAAAAAAAAAAAAACGAAAAAAAAAAATACGGTATATGGCATATTGAAGTAGCACCATATCTTCTCTTCATCCCAACTATTTGGAGTCAGCCAATTATATGAAGTTAGTATCATATAATTCAATAAATAATAATGTTAGGTAGGTAGGCATGTTATTAATAAGTTACTGAACCTATTAGTAACCTATTAGTTATAAAAGATAATTAATGATATTTATGTGCAATGTACATATTGTGTTTTTCCCCAATTCTGGTGTTGTGAATTAATATATAAAAAAATACCTACTTTGTTATATGAAGTGATTTTGAAAAAAAAAACAGTTTTAAAATATATCAATGTTGTTTACTTGTTTTCGATAAAAATGTTCTATTCTGAATAAAACAATGACAATTTATAAAAATTAAAAATTACAATTAATTCGACATTCAAAATACCCAACAGAATATAGCTAAAAGGTAAACTTTATAATATTATGGTGTAGTCAGCGGACAAGCATGGTAGATCTGAGCCTATCCAATTTTGGTCCGAAATTAACACAATTTTAATTCATTAATTACTTTTAATTTGTATTAGCAGTCTTTCTTACCCAGAAAAATATTTCTAGTTACGCCCCTGATATTACACATCAATCTAATGAAACATAAAATCAAATATTGTAGGTCACACACTTTAACAAATACTAAAAACAAAAATCCAGAACTCAAACGTGTTCTTGTACACGTAATGATAACCAGCATATCTTGCAACTGTTTTATTTCTTTTTACAACAAACATTTTATTAACTTTGATGACATTTAACGAAGTTATTTAGAATTAAAAAAAAAGAAAAAGAGCTGATACTGGAGATGGGAGCGACCACTGTTGTAGGTGAGAAGTTGGGAAGGTAGGATACATGAGGTTATTTCATTTATATCTGTAAGCAACGATAAACCATTACTTGACGAAAGACGATTCCTAGCGTAGTTCGGTAATACATAATTTGAAGTGCCGTAAATTTTTTTGTAATTTTCGTTTAAATTTGATTTCAAAACGTTTATTAAAAAAAAAGTCGTCTGATCATTTTGGAAATTTTATCACGTCTAGGCAAGTCAAATATAAGTATTATTACCAAATTCTAAGTCTCTACTTGTATTTATAACCGGATTACAGCATAAAAACTCCCGAAAATTAAAATTCCTTAAAACCTCAAAAGTGGCTCAAAAGTTTTGTCAATGATACCGTAAGAAAGTAAATCAAAAAGGCAATAAAAAAGGTATCAAGTGATTTTTCAATTAAATCATTTTTTCTGGTAGAAAACGTCATCTATGTTTTTATAAAATAATGAAATCATGAAATTATACGTTTTCCTACGTTTTTCTCACTTAAGTGCTTTTTAAAAGATGGCGTGGAAAATCAAACTTTTTCAACAATCAAACAAATTGAAATTTCAGAAAAGTTGCTATATGTAAAAATCGGAGCAAGTTTACTAGGAAAAAACGTGTTCACAGACTATAATAAAGAAAGAAAGAAAGAAAGAAAGAAAGAAAAAAAATAAACATCTTAGTAAAACCAAGCTATTTCGCTACGTTTTGAATCTAAAATAATAACGCAGACCTCTTATAAACGCAACATATGCTCAGTTGAATTTTCAGAGAAAAGTGATCTAATTTTTAAAATGACAAGTGAAAACCTGGACAGTTTTATCCTCTTACATTAAAAATGCTCGTTTTGCAAGTGATGCCATTTGGTTATTAAAATTAACAGCTAATTGTAGTTATGTACAATCTATCGCTTTGCAAAAACTTGCACGGTCCAATCACTTGTCGTAGTAATTTGGTTAATTTTTCAATATCAGAAAATGGAACGGCACGTTCCAAAACTTTGCTAAATCATATCCCTTGAAATTGTTAAAATATTGAAGATTCAATTGAATAACAATTCATTTAATGTAATGTTATATTACCTACCTTATGTAAGTAGGTAATCAGTGTATCTATTTTGTCAAAAAACCTGCTGAATGTGATTCTGAATTTGTAATAGAACGTAGATAAATTTAAATATTTATGAAATATGTACTTATTGGTAAAATTAGTATAAAATCTGTAATTACGAACGTAATCGGCGAATTGTGACGCTCCAAACACCTTATAAGTTGGCTGCTGCCATGTAATTTTTGGTTAAGCAACAGTTTAGTTGCACGAGTGATTGCTATTATAGGATTATTATAGGATTGTATTATAATTAAGATATTGTAGTATGAGAATACGCTTCGAATGCAATCGAATACTTGCAGTGCAATCAAATGTCTTTTAGTGGAATTGACCCACTGCTTTCGCCCCTTTCGAGAACTAATGCGTAATAATTTACTAATGATATTATTTTGAAGACAGTTATTTGTTTATTTTTTTTATCGTTAAGTTCGGTTAATTACTAGCGTTTTTTTATTTTTTCGTGATTTTAATTAATGCATGCATTTAACGCAAGACGATGGGCCGTATAAAAGATTGTATTACAATTTGTACGCCGTCGTACGTGTATAGTATTATACAGGTATACTGTATAGTGGCGTTAGTGTGTACTACAACTCCCTCGCTCGGCGCTCGCGGTAAAAAAAAGAAAAAGAAGGTGGAAAAAAAAATATTAACCCTTGTGACAAACTGGCAACTGGTAATAATGCGGCGATGAAAATAACGAGAGGTAAACTCGTACGCGACGCAAGCGGCCGACTTTGGACCGCGGCCGTCGTTGGTGGATTGGCGACACTGTAACGTTTATCAAAATCTTGTCAGGCGGCGGCGGCAGACGGCAGACGGATATTGTCCTGGTGTCCGCCAGGTGCCGCCGCATTTATGTTTTCGAGCCTTCGTTACCGTGTGTTGGTGAACATCACGTTTGTTTGCGTACCCGTGTGTGCGTGCATTGCGTATACCCGTCCGCCCTCGCGCGCGCGTGTGTGTTCTGTTTAATCGTAGGTGCGTGTGCGTGCGCGTGTGTATACACTCACTCTGTCCCTTATGTCCCTTCCGCTCTTTATCGTAAACAAAATTATCGGTTTTTTCCACCGTAGTCCAAACCGAACGGCACCCGAGACGTGAAAATAACATTAAAATCGCACCACGATCCGTTCGCGCCCCGATAAGTACGCCGTATTCGCCGATTTCCGTAGACCCGTCCGCCTGCGGGTCGTCGGAACAGCCGTTCTGTGACAAACGGCACCGGCCGTTGGAACGGTATCGTTGCGCCCGAATTGCAGCCGTGTGCAGCACGAGTTACCGAGGTAAGTCGAGTTTATGCGATTTTCTTTGGTTTTTTCGCCCGGTCCGTACGCCCCTCGGCGGGCCACGGCCGCGAAACGGGGAACGACCCAACCGTCGGCCGGGTCGCCGCGGTAAATTCGTTATCGATTTACCGCCGACAGACGACAGCCGCGGAGGATGGTGACATTCTGGCATTATCGCCACGCTCCTCGGCTTGAGTTTCGGAACCCGAACCTCCTACACACCCCTTTGGAAACCGATTCTCGGGCGTTGTTGATAACGGTCAGGGGGCACGTTGCCTGGGACACAAGTTCGGCGTACACGAGCGTCACACAGGCCGCGACCCCCCAACGTTTGGTGACTTTTCGGACCTGTCATGCCCCGCACCAGGACTCGTCGTTATTCGTAAACCGTGGCGATTTCAGTGTTTCCACCGAATTTCCTGAGCTTGCACCTGCAGTACCTATTTATTATGTTTTGACAGGCCGTAGGATAGTTTTGGTAATTTCGGTCGTGCTGTTACTTGTTATATATATATACTTGTCAACTTTGTTGGCACACATCCTGATACTGTCTGACCCCTTATTTTATCGGTTTTTATTAATTTTTTGGGATTCATTGTACACCCAGAGAAAAATATTGTCCGAAATGATTAGACAACATATCTTATAGACATAGGCAGACACAGAAATCGCTTCATTAATTTTGAGATAAGATTATTTGTCTGTTCTGATAATTGTAGGTTTGTGTAGACACGTAGGTACCTGGGTATCTCAAATTACAAATTTCATAAAACAATTTTACTTTTCATAGGTGATAGCTATAGACTATATGTGTGCGTATGAAGCCACACACACAATAATCTAAACGTTATTGAATCTACTGTTACCTACTGAATTAAAACGTTAAATTATTTGAGGATTAAGTAACTATTTAATATGATCTATTATGAAATCATATTTTCAATATGATGTTTAAGTTTTTGTTGTATTATTATTAATGTTTAAAATTTTTTTCAGATGTCTTAAATTTCTTTGACTTGGTGTAAGTGTGTTTCACCCTTTACAAAACAATCATTCAATCGGTAAGCATGCATTGTGGTTATACTACAATATATATTATTTATTCAATATCTAATTGATCCATAATAGCAAACCATACAAATATTGCATTCATTTTCATGTTTAATTTTAAATAACAATGTTATATGTTACCTATGTAGTATTTACAACTCTGAATTTTCCCATGTATATCTACGTAGATCTATAAGTTTAATTGTGATAAGAGTTAAACCTTAATTAGATACATCAGTACACCATAGAGATAAGAATTATGGGTCATTTAAGTGATCCGATTCATTCGGATCAGGTTTACAAGAAGACCCAGTTTAAAGATCCGTTCACAATCTGAAAGATTATTTAGAGCCTATTGAATCTTATGGTTTGCGATCATGTATACAAATACATTGTATAGTGACCAACGACCGCGGTTCAGTCGTACAGTGGTTTACAGTTGTTCAGTTAGATCCACGATGTAAATTTAAAAAAAAAATCAAGTATTTGGTGACCTGGATCTTTTATTTGACCATCCGGATCAATCTTTTTCACTATTATGACTATTATTCACTACCCGTTCAATGCGATCCCTTCGTTTTGTAAATGACATATCTCTAGTATACCATTGTATTTATGATTTTCCATTAACATAAATTTTTTCTTCAAATCCAATTCCTGAAAACTTCTATCCTTATAATACAAATTTTTTAATTTTTTGGTTTATTTCTGGTTTCCATTGGTTACACGTTTGTTATTTATATATTAATTTGGTTTTCATAATCATAAATAAAACTGTGCAGGAGTGTTTTAGAGTATTCAATCAGTTTATTAGCTAGTACTGGTATATTTGAAAATAATGCAATATTAGTTAATAGTTTTATTTTTCTAAATTATATGTACTTAATAGTATATGTTATGCATATATTTAGAATATCTTTTCACAATTTAGGGCTTAAACCTGAGGTTTAAATTGTTAAAACTTTCAAATGTGTACGGTAAATAGTAGACCTAAAACAAACATTATTTCACTAAATTAATGATGCAAATGGACACTATATACAATTTTATATTGAGTACATCATAAGAAATTAATTTCTGTAGCTAACAAGCAAATTGATAGTGATTTAAAATGGTTTTAAATTTTATTAGTTGAAAATGATTTTCAAAAGTTGTGTATATATACTCTTTAAAAGTTGGGTTATTTTAATTTGATTTACATCAACAATTATTTGTTAGCCATAAATTTATTGTAGATAAATAATTTGGTTAATTAGTTAAAATTATTACTTAAGAATTGTGTTTGGTACTTAACCCCTTTATTTGGTAGTTATACCCCTTATTTTCCATTATGTAAATATTATGGTAATTTATGATTATATAAAATGTTGTTTTTGATACTGTTTGCTTTAAAATGGTATTACAGTTTGAATGGTATCTTTGAATAGTGTTTAATATTAGAATTTTTGACCCTGATATACAATGTAATAAGACGTGTAGTAAGAGGGTATTTTAAGGATTTAAGGTTTGTCTTGTTAGTGTGTCCCAGACATGCACATTGACTTCAGTTCTGACAAATATGTGATGACCAAAGGTGCTTGTAGAGTTATTATAGTCATAAATAATATTATAATTTTACGTATAATAAAATTGGTTAAATCAAAAATGATCTGGAAGGTCTTACTAAACAAAAAAACAATATATTTTTTGACATGAAATATAAAATTAAGTAATATGTCACCGTCACCTGTGGTAAAGTGTTTAATTATAATTTTTTGTATAATTATAATACATCAGATGTTAATCATTTACTTTAAACATGCTATCTTTAAATGATCAGTTCCCACATTATTTTTTTCATTGTTGAATCTGAAACAATAATAATAATTGTCAAGTCAGTAAAATGCATTACATCTGTTGGGTTTATTTTATATTATGGTGATTAACATAATCATTTACACACTATTTTAATATTTGGTATATAATTGGTTGAATGTATTTCTTTATAACATTTGGTTTCAGAAATTGTGTCACACATTGTAACAGTTTGATATTAATTTATAGATCCGATTATTATGAGTGTTTTATGTGTTAAACTTTCTGTGTTTATACGATGCCATAACTAACCAGCAGAGCGCAGCACATATTATATTTTCGACTTTGTAGGAATTGCCTTTAGTTTGATTGTACACCATGGGTAATTGAATTATGATGTTTGAAATAATTAATATTTTATTTATCACATGAACTGTACCTACCTACCTATAGTGTTGAAATCAAGAAAACAATTCAATTTATTAAAATATTGCTGTGTATTGTCAATATTGATTATATTTACCTTGATAACTGTGGTACAAATATTTATTTTTTCACCTTTAAAAAATATTTAAGATTTTTTTTTTATTGTCTTGCACTCGTTATGTCATACATTATTAATTATTGATATAACCACAATATGTAGGTAGGCTATCTATATTATTTACGCCCAAGTGTTTTACATAATTATTTTATAACGATTAAAATTGTCCACTTATTCATCAACAAGGTACACATTGCTATTATTCAAAGATAATTTTAATTAGTATACATACTAATTTCAATTTCAATAAATTAATATTATGTCATTAACTTTGTCTATTTCACATTAAGTTGTTCATTAGCCGTAAGAGTTGTATTATTTGGTATAATACATAGTTATAGGTTGTTAAAAATTACCTAGTTTTTGTTCCAGTTTTAACATTAAGTTTAGATTAAGTTAATATTGCTTAAATTTGTGAAATAACTAGTACAAATTATACCAGTAGAAAAAATAGGTATTAAAAAAAGAACTTTGGTTGTTAGCAATTAATTTTTTTTCAGGGGAGCTTGTACATCTGCTATTATGTATTTCTTATTATACTCAAGCGAATTACTTAATTACTTTAATACATAACAATAAACGTGATACTTTTATAATCGTACAATTCTATTCGGGTAAACCTTGTATGTTAATATTATTTTATAAATCTATTTTTTTTTTTTTTATAATCTCTCTGCGACCTTTCACGAGTGTTTTTTCACAGCGACCTATTATTGTCTATCGGGGGTAGAGGGGGGGGGAGGCGATCGAAATTACACACCACAGAATAGAATATTTTAAAGTCTTCGGCGGGAAGGGGGGGGGAAAGAAGAAAATATTTAATTGATAACACGATGAATTACGCGCGAACCATAGCCGGTCATAATAAATAATAATTAACGAAAATAGATTTCACTTCTCGTCTGTAGAAATTACGCCGTATTGACCTTTGGAACAGCCATCATTATATTTTAAGGAATTTCTTATCGTTTTTCAATTCTGTTTTACAACGTACGTTTCACGTACCGAGCAAATGACTTGGACCTCGTTTTCCAGCGGAGAACCATCCGGCGGTGAAAATTTGTCGGCTCTGCCGTCTATCACGTAAAAATCTGTGTGCGGTTGCGGAGGCCGTTTCGTGTAGGCATTTTGTCGACAGTACCTACGCGTTTTTGTGGACAACACGGCCGGCGGCGCCGTGAACGTGTACCGAACGGTTGCGGTTTCCAACATGAATATTCACGCCGCGTCGTTTTGTGCAGCGGAACACCTACCGGCTGTGGAAAACCGGCGACATTGCCGATGGTATTGGAAAACCGATTCTGGGCCGTCGTCGATTTAATAATTTCTCACGCATTCGTCGTTGACGGTCGCGCGCATAATGTCGTTTCGAAAACGATAAATTTCTCGCGGCGATAAACCCGCCGACCCCGCCGCCGCCACCAACCCCCCCACCCCTTCCACCCTCCGCGTTTTCTATTACTTCGGGCACTCTATAATATTGTATACTATATATTTCTTTTTTCCTTGGGTGGTACTTTAGAGAGGATATTTTTTCGATTTTCTAAGCAGTTTCAAAAATAATTAATGAAAAACNAATAAAAAACGGGGTAAAATTTATTGGAGAACGCGATGTTGACGGATTCGTAATAGTATTCTGTGTGTGTTCATCACAGACACACAATGAGATCTAATAGAAGTCAATAGAATCTGGTGCACACAAATATTCACCAGTGATTTGCCCACTGAATAAATACGTACATAGGTAGGTAATTGAACTTGCAGAACTTCTGCGAAACGTATTTGAATAGCGTATTACGTATAGTACCCGTTTGAAAACTTTTAGAATAACATTAAAATATTAATTGATAATATCGTTTGGACGAAAATGTGATTATTGATAACGGGAGCCGATCAGAAGTGACCGGTGCCGGTGACCGCGTTTTCTATTACTTCGGGCACTCTATAATATTGTATACTATATATTTCTTTTTTCCTTGGGTGGTACTTTAGAGAGGATATTTTTTCGATTTTCTAAGCAGTTTCAAAAATAATTAATGAAAAACCGGAACATTTATGAAAATAAATGGTTTTATTATTTTTGATTTGGTTTTTTGTTGTAATTTAGTTAAAAATGTTCCCAGAAACTTCGAATTTGGACAGAAACCTTGTATTTGCCTTTTATATTTGGACGTGGTAACATTTTCAAAACGTTTTGAGCTATTTAAAAACATTTTAGTTTTGCGAATTTTTTACGTAATTTTTATTCGGTCGGTACTCGGTGGATAACATTGTTAGACTAAACAGAAATGCTTGACAATTTAACAGGAGGTTTCATTACAAGTCATACTTGGTAGTTAATAATAAAATGTCTAGTTTAATGTAGTATTTTTTTTTTTATACGAATTTTTACATAAAATGTTGACGAATGTCGTTAATGTTACGGCCTTTCAAAACATTTATAACCGAACTCCGCTCAGAATCGTTTTTCTTTAGCAATGATTGATCGGTGCAAACAAAAATACATTTAATTCCCTTATCTATGTCCTACCTTCCCAACTTTTCACCTACATCTGCAGCAGTGACGAAGTATGTTCTTTTTTTTTTTTATGCGTTGTCGATTCCGTCAAATCTTTACCGTCGCGTTACTGTTTGGGTATACTTCGCAGTGATGTACTTTTCGTTTTTTCCCTCGACATTACCCCGCGATCCGAGTGTATCGTGGATTTACTGTATGGGCGTTTCCGTCGACTATAGTTTCGAATGTAATGTTATCTCGTATTGATAACACGCGATAAATATTTATTTCCGGACGACACGCGCAGGCGCGTTTTTAAATTTACGACCGGTTCCGTCGTAATTTATACGTTGACGATTCCCTGAGAATTCGGATATTATTCTTCTACTTTGCTGGCCGTCTATCATATTATTCGCTGTTTGTCTTTTCGACCGTTTCCCGCGAGACGCCTGCGCACCGGTGGCGGCACGAAGTATTTTTTTCCCTTGAATCACTGATTTAATTTTCCACTCACCATCTACCCACCCCGACCAAAAAATACCATCGCCCTACCATAAATGTATTGAAATTTAATAAATACAATTAAAATGCGCGTATAGCTGACGACTATAAGCTGCCGACGTTGGATTAAAAAAAAAAACAAACCCCTCGGTATCCGAAAGGCGCGCGTCTATTAACGCGAACCGCACCGCACTATGATATCGGATTGTCTTCGCCTTCCCCCCCCCCTCCGCGAAACCCGTGCCCCAAACGTTCCGTACGCCTTTTCGAAAATCCCGTGAACATTATTCTCATTTCTTTCCCCCACCCCCTGCCGCGTTTCGGCAAACAATTATTGCACTTCTCGTAACTGTACCTCGTCGCGCGTCGTCGCGGAGCCGTGTAGTTGTTAAAGTTCGGTCCGGCCGAAAGTTTAAACGCGCGAGCGGTCGCGCACGTCACGTAAGGCGCGCGGCACACCGCGGCGGTACGGCAGTTAACCCCCCGACATTATAATATAATGGGCCGTCGCACGTACGCGTTTTTAATGGGTCGCGGCGACACGTCGCTCCGCCGCCGCCGCCCGCCGCCGCCTACCCGGTCGTATACCAAAGTAGCCCGGGCGGGACTCGTTATTATTACCGGCGCCGCGCCGGTGGCCGGCCGCACGCTGGGTCGTCGTAGATTTTCGTCGCGGTCACTTTGACACTGCGCCGCGGTGCTTCTCGGCGCCGCTCTACGCGAGATGTACGATAAGCGTTCGGGCCGACGCGGCGAGCGCGCGCGCGTTTACATTTATACGTAACCCAACCGGTACCTATGTAATATATTATGTAATGGCTTTTTCCGCCGGACTTCGGGACGGTCAAAGTTGGACGTTCCGGGCGGAAACTTTGGGCTTGATCGCTAACCGCCGTTGTTATATATGCTGGTGCCGCGTAGTTTACGGTAGACGGCGGCGGCGGCGGCGGCGGTGTACCGCCCGCGAGGTAACTTTCGGGGTCACTTTTCCGAGATAATTCCGCGCCATAACTCAACGTCGCGCCGTCGTCGGGCCACTCGTCCCGTCCGGGGCCAGCGCGCGCGAGTTCTCGTTACGGTTTTCGCGCGCGCTTTCCGGACTCCCGGCGAGTCCCGGTCGCCGCGCACGTTCGCGTTCCGTTTTCGTACTGTTCGCCCTCTGATATTTTCCCCGTCGTCGGTCAAGAGGTTGGGTTGGGTTTACTCGAGTTAACCCGACCTAACGGAAAACGTGCAAAAAATTTGAAAAAAAAAAAAAAAAATGCCGTATACTATACAACAATCGCGAGTACACGTATTTAATACGTACGTACTTTTAAGTTTTAATTTGACGCTTTTCGTTGCCGCATTATTGAATACAAACGACATATACGTCGTGTACAAACGCTTTATTTATTTGTTTTTTTTTTTTTTCTGTAAAATTAGGTTCCTCCAAAAAGAGATGGGTTCGGGGTCGATAATATAATTTAATTAATCCCGGTACTCACCGGTGCGATCAAACGCGGTCGTTCGAAAAACCAAAAGTCCGAGAATACCCCGGTCGCTACAGTAATTTCCTTCACCAAACCTAACCTATATATAAGGTATACCGTTTGATCTTTTTAGCTTTTTCGTTCTGAGCGCGCATGTGTAGGTATACGACTATTTTGTTATTTTGGACGAATTCAATCGGCTTTCCCGTTACGGAGGAATTTTTTTCTCCGTAACACGTTTCGCCGCCGCCGTTTCTAGCTTTTATACGCGTTCGTTCCCGATTGATTTTTTTGTTTCCGCCATTTCAACTATTGAACGGCAATATATATACTCCCTCCGGTCGTGTGCAGGTCGTGTCCTACTCGGCGTTAAAAAAAAAAAAAAAAAAACAGTTTTCGATTACGATTCCACTAATAAATAGCGGACAATTTCGTCACGCGGATCGACGGCGTGCGTATACGAGGAGACGGTCTCCCGGGAATACTCTCTGTCGCGGCCGAGAGAGCGCACTGCAGTGGTCGTCGTCCGGGGAAACCCGCCTCCTGGACTCCCGTGTCGGGGTGTTTTTTTTTTTTTTCAAAACACAATAATTTCTCCGCGATGTTTATACCTACCGCCGTTTGTATAATCGATTAGACGGTTCGTTTACGCGTTTACGCGTACAGCACACACGTATTGCCATCATACGCGTTTATAATCCTCCGCGTTTGCGTTCAATCCACGGTGGAAATATACCGCCGGGTTATTGCACTTGTACTCACCCCTCTCCCCGTTCTAATGTTTTATCGCGCACGCGAATTAAAAAACGGCCGCGTACGTTCTCGTCGTTTTGTTTCCGATCGGATCGCCTTGAAAATCTGAAGTGGAAAATTGGAAACGTTCGTACAACACGGAAAATAAACTGAAATTCGCGAGACTTTTTAAAGTCCGACAAACTCCGGATTTTTACTGGACTTTTTCACCTTTTAACATGGAATTGTTACAACGGTTGTTTTAGACATTTCATTGTTGAAATTAATTTTATCTGGAACGTTTATTTTTAAAATTCGTATGTTCTACATGCAGTATCCATTTAGATTATTCATACGTTTTTAGTCGATATTTTAACGCGTATTTATTTTGTTGGATATTTCGACGTTTTAATATTTCGCAGGCGTGTAATGCTGTAGTCGTATATTGATGTGCGCGTATTTTAACATTTTCGTTTGTTAAATGTTTTTTTAGCGCATCAAAGTCGTCCGCCATTGAAGTCAATTATGCACGCTCTATTATGATTTCGGGTTAAACGCATTCAGTTTTACGTTACACACAAACATATTTATTTTATTTTGTTTTGTTTTGTTTTCGATTTGATAGCGCCAAAGCGCATGCATACGCGCACAGTAACCCCTCGTACACCGCGTATCATTGTTATTTTTTTGTTACGTTCGATTCGAATTTCGAATTGTTTATAAAATAATATGGATATGCTCGCGGGAGTTTTCGCGTTCGAATGACGGGTCCCCGACAATCGCCGCGACACCGCGATCGGTAGGATGTTGTCGTCGCATCGACCGGTGATAATAAAACGCGCGCATATCATCGTGTACCGCACACGGCCGGTCGTACGCGCACGCGACCACGGGATAACGTGTGTACGTGTGTCGGGAACACGGGTTTAATAATTGTCCGACGAAAAACGTGCGCGGCAGTGGTTCAAGTTCGTCGCGTCCCCGACGGTCCCCGGGGACCGCCGCGACCGGTTCCCCTCCCTCCCCACCCAACCGCCGATGGACGCGTATATACGACACGATTATCGTAATACACAGCGTGTATAATACGCGTGCTTATATATACGTGTATACACCGCGATCGTAATGTTCTCAGCGCGGTGCTGCTCGGCGGCGTCTGCGTGTGCGGATGAAATTACAGAGATACGTGGAAATAATTTACAACACACAATGTATTACGTATGTACACGGATCGTTGTAATTAACCGCCGCGGCCGCCGTCGTATGCGCGTGTCGTGTATAGGCGTGTCGCAATATTAAAAGAAAAAAAAAAAACAACCGTCATTACCGAACGCGTGTTTTATCAGTTAACTTCTTATCATTGTTCGTCTTCGCGCGCGGGACGTTATCGATTCGAGTCGCGCCCTAAGTGCCGCGCGCGCGCGCGCCCGCGAAGTTACGTGTTCGGGTTTTTATACGCAATTTACCGCGTGTGTTTGTATGTGTGTATTTGTGTGTATACGGGGCGGGTTATGAGCACCGCGCGCAGAGACGTATTTACATTTTCGGCGCCCTTACCCCGCCCCCCCCTCTCTGGGGGAAACTGTTCTTTTGCTCCTCTCCCCCTATCGTCGATTCGTTAAGTTTTAAAGGCCGCCGCGACGATGCCGACAAAAGCGCGTATAAACGGAATGCTGTGCATGCACGATATAAACCGCTTTAAAATTCGACGGGTCGATCTGGAAATCTTCCGAGACTCGTGCGTAGTGGGTACGTCATTCGGAATGGAAAAAAAAAAAAAAAAAAAAGTAGAAAGTTTATTAATACAATATTATCGGTATCCATATACGATGTGGACGGTGTAATACGCCGTTAGTTGAATTTTGTTCACATTTTGTTGCGTTTTGTCGACAGTTATTCGAATGCTTATCATATTATGTTCATTCGCTGTCGGTTCGATCAAATATATCGAATAATCTTTTATTAAAACTAATAGTATTTTTAGGTAATAAATATTATTGTAGGAACAGTCGTCTTGTATTATTATGCATCAAAGCGGTCGGTCGTTTATCACGAATCGGCGATTTTCTCGGAGGATTTCTGTTTTTTCCCCTCCAATTATTGCGCGGAATCGTTTAAGAGGTTTGTTTAAACATTATTTTCCCGTTTTTACCACTCTGCATTAAACGACGCAGGGCGGGGATTCCTATCATTTATAAATAATACAAAAAGTAAAAAAAAAAAAAAAAAACCAAAATCGAATTCACCTCATTTGTCCTCCGAGAAAATCGGTGACAAACGGGTCACTCTGTACGTCGTACGCGTATATTGACTTTTCGGAATACTACAAACGTCTCGAGGGAAAAACAGTTTTGATTTGGTACAACAATATTTTTCACCATGCAATACTTATATTCTATTTATCGTTATTATTATTTTGATTATCGCCCATAACGTTTTACTTATTATAATACGACGTGACGTTCGCGCGGAATTCCGTCGTTGGATTTGGCGCCGACCCCAATCATTTTCCTTAAAGGACTTGTGATAGGCGGTGACAGGGAATAAAAATTAATTTGCTTTAGTGCTATTTATCCGTCGCGAATATATAGATAATATTAAGTATAATAGTATAAATAATATTAAATAGAGTGTTTGTTGACAAAGAAGTAATTCATAAAACTAATGAAATTATCTCTTAAGAGATAATGCACAAGCATAATATTATATAAATATTATTATTATAAAACTAAAGTTAATTTAAAAACCGTAAACTTTTTTCCCCTCCCTAGGTACATATATATATATATAAATATTTATTCTTTCGGAAACCTCAAACACCGTGTATAATATTATATTTTATTGGTCCCGGGGAAGAGAATAAAGGTTCAAGTCTATTTTTTTTTCTATATATTTCAGTCTTGTGTAGTATTTTTCTCACTCTGTTTTCGGCCTTGATCGCGCACGAGTAGTGTACGCGTATTCGAACTGAAAATTAAAATGTATTTACTTTGCCGGAAAAGCGATTTAGCCGTTTAGCGTCACTCCAAAAAACGGTACGGGACCGATACGACGTGAACTACCGCTGCGTTTTGACCTAACCGTGCTATTTTGTCCGGTATACCATTGTGACCGCGGTTTGCTTGTGTATTGGAAACTATATGCGAAATCGAGCCTTTTTTTTTTTATTGTTCCCCGAGACGCCGGAGACATTTTGTTAAAGTTTTTGTATTGTTGTATACGAGTAACACGTCTGTAATTTAATCTATTGACGATTATTTGTTCGTGTCGATTTTTAATAAGTTTTTCGCCGTATAATATTTAACGTATTAGACACGATAACAAAAATAAAAAAAATAAAAATAAACGGATTTTTTCGTTGTGCGCAATATGTTATACCCGCGTATTATTTTATTTATTTATTTTTTTGTCGTTCGGTACGATTCGCGAAAGCTTTACGAATAAAATAATAATAGTCGAGAGGTTAATTTTATTTACGTCCGGAGAATTAAATAATAACGTCGTTATTAAATGTTTTTGTGGATTATAATATTTTTGTTTTTGTTTGAAAATGCGGCGCGCGAGCGGCTTTTGTAGCTTTCGACACGCCAAGCGCAGAGTTAAATTACGTTTGGGGATATAGTTTTGAAGTTTTTATGTACCTAAAAAAAATAAAAATAAAACTTATTACAATGGAGGTTTGATTTTTTTTTTTCCCGGTGTATACGATTTATTACGTACGGATAGAGCGATTCGTTTTGTTTTATTATATATTGCTATTATCGCATAATGTCAGTATGCATTACGATAATGCATACTGTTGTCCGGAGAGGTAAAGTTACTCGTCCTCGGGGCCTGTTCATCTCTAAAAATCGTCTTATTCGTCGTCTGTCGTACGAAAAACGCTGCCGGGAAGTTACTGAGAAAAAATAAAAACCGTGCGTCGTTATTATAATAACAGTGCTTGAAAAGTTTCTTTAAAAAAGGAACCCGCAGTTCTCGTTCAATGTGCTAAACCGGTACTGATTTCAGACTCGTGTTGTCAGGGTCGAACGAAAGACTGTCCTTATTTCCTCGTCCCTAAACAAAGGAAAATCGTTCGTTTCTCGAATAAAAATCATTAATTTCTATGTATACCTATATAATATATTTATATATTTTGTTTGTTAAATTGTAACAGATTGGTATCGACTCCACAACGCCTAACTTGCGGATGTCCTTCGCGAGGGGGAAAAGTCGGCACAAACTTGTGTATAGAGTTTCGTAAAATCCCGTCACTGATTTAGCGACTCGACCGGGCAGAGTGAATAATATTTTTGATCGAGAGATCCCCTCCTCCTCCCTGCCCTCCTCCCGATAAAGTTCGCTATCGTTTTATTTTCGCAGTCTTTGGCGGGCTCGGGATAAGAAGAGGATTTCCTATGCCGCCGCGTATACTCGAGACTCACTTCGGGGGGGGCGATCGTCTTCTGAGAACGAGAAAACGTTCGTGTCTCGCGCGCGCGGCATATTAAACGGACCGTAAATTCTGTGTAAACACGCCGGATCCACGCGTGAAGTCGCCCGTTGATTGTGACGGGGATAAGACGTGACGGCGTGGCGGCGGTGACTGGAAGGGATGTTGGACTCCGCCGCGCACAGGAGTTTGGGGGTTACGGATGAGGGGGGGGGAGGTAGTATGGGCGTTATACATTATTATTTTTACTGCTCCGCCGATAGGACGGGACAGTATTATTATATTATTATAACGTTATCGTTATACTCTCGCCCGGCAGCGTACTCGTCGTCGCCGCCGTCGTTGTCGTCGTTCGTGTCCCCGTGGGGCCGAATCGCCCGACTGTATGCCGCGGCCCGTACTGCTGCCGGCGAGCCTGTCCCGTTACCTCGCGACGAATACGAATGAGCGTTTTAAAAACATAAAAACCGTTTAAACACGAACCGCCGAGCGTTTAATTATTATTACCGCAGACGCCGCCGCCGCCGTCACTGGTGCGCTATACGTACCCACTATGCGTATATTATTTGTACGTGTATGTATGTGTGTTTTGCGTATACGCTTTTTCGGGCGTGTGTTTTACGTATGCGGCCCGCGTGTTGTGCGTGCGTGTGTATAAAGGAATCGAGAAAACCGCCGACCGAGAAAGGAGAGGAGAGGAGAAAGAACCCTAGGCGGCATAGAACGGTACGGCGGGGATGGGCGGGGAAGTTACGTACGTATATTATACACGTACGGTGCAGTGGAACCGGGTGGTGGTGGGGGGTGGGTGGGTGGCGAGGACGTGCGCACTTGTAATTCTGGTCGGAAGCAAAATATTATTATTATTCGTCGGGAACGGTTTTTGTTATAGCCGGGAACGTCGGACGGTGGAAGAGGTATTTTTTTTCGTCCCGTCCTCCCCCCCTATAGGAACGCGCAGAGCCGGAGTTATGGTGTGTGTGTGTGTGTGTAGGAGGGAGAGTTGGGGTACTGCGCGCCGCAGGTGGAAGGAAAAGTATACGTTACCCGCGCGCGGAAACGTGCTTTCCAATTATCCTTGGCGGATCGCCCTAGGGACGTTCGGGAGCCCGGTGGCCGCCACCGCAGCCGCCGCCGTATTAACGTCGACAAATATTGCGGGCAGGATCGACAGGCTGTTCGGTCGGCGGCGGCACCGTTGTGCGTGTTCGTGTGTCCGATGGGTATACCTCGTGTTTACCGTGTGTCGTCCCCTGTGTTGTACCTGCCCCCTGCACCCTACCCGTTCACCTCGTCCGTCACCGACAGCGAAATAATCAAAAGCCTCCTCCCGGCTTACGCGCGGCTATTATGATTGTGATAATAATTATTACATTTCGAATGTGGTAGAAATTTGAATTTATTCTCTTTCCATATTACAATATGACTATGCTCTATATCCTATACAGGGTCATTCAAATTTCACGATATTACTTATTATGATTATTTTTTTGAATTACTCGTGTAAACATTTTTTGAAATCGTGTATCCTTACATGTTACATTGCCTTTATCTTTGGGGATGGAACAACTAGGTACCTATTTTTGATTTTCAAATGGCAACCTGTATTACAAGTTTCACAAATAGACGTTAGTTTGAATGTATTTTGGCGTTAAAGTTTTTGATTTTCGTTAACCCGTCGACAAGATATTCTATTTTGAAGTTTGGATTGTGGGAGAGCATCATTTAAGTAGCGGCGCTACGTGCGCCATTTGAATTATAGTTCTCTACTACTCTCCCTCTACTCAAATTAAAAAGTGGACTATATCGTCAACAAGTTGATGGAGAGCAATAATTTCAACACAATAATACATATTTATTTTTGTTTATTTTCTATAAACTAATATTCCATCTATTTATCGTTGTATTAAATATAGGATGCCATTTGAAAATCAAAAGAAGGAAGTCGTGTGACAAAAATAATGACAATGTAACATTTTAGAATATATATGATTCCAAGAAGTTTATACATAAGTTATTTTTTGAACAAATAAGTATTTCATTGCAAATTTACCCGTATCATAGGACATATATATTAGTTAATATTTATTTTTATATCATACGTTATTAATTATGTAAATAATTGACTTGTAGTTTTTAATTTATTGATAGGTATAATAATATATGCTCAGCTTTTCGTCGACATAATTCCCAATATTGTCGTGTCGTACCTCTAAAAATTTCGTGTTTATGAAATTTCCAACTAAAATAAATGAATAACGCGTAGTTTGAATAAAATATATTGACTCTTCCATAAAACAAATGTATTCTTCCTCGAAAGTTCTGATAAAAATACGACGAACAAATCTTGATTCCATATCGGATCTCTGTATAAAATCGTATATAAATAAAGTAATTTTGGAATTTGGACTTTTGCGACGAAACGCATATTTTAAACGCGATTTTCACTCGAGTAGTTCGAGTAGAAGTTTTTACTGATTTTCAGTAATTTTCTACTAACATACGCCACTTTTCTATATCGTTTCAAACTTCCCGTATTCGCGGCTTTCAACTCTCGAATATTTTAAATATTTTTCCACCACGTCAATTCGTTTTTACCCGGATTATCTTCCTTTGGGGTTTTACTGTATAGATCTGCTACGAACGACGTCCGAACTCTATATTATTAAAATACGGGTTTCGTCGGAAAAATATTCAATTTTCGCGTGTGCGATATTAAAAAAAAAAAAAAAAACAATACAATCAGTATATTATTCCCCCGCGGGTTCGGGTTTCGTTGTTCCCCTGTATACAGTGCGCAGTGCGCTCCGAAATAATAATAATAATAATAATAATAATAATAATAATAATAATAATAATAATAATAATAATAATAATAGATAGGCGGAGATAGTAATATTATGCGGAAAACGACGACGGAGAGATGCCCGTTGTTCATTGTCAGTTTTTTCTTTTTTTTTCCAGTTTTTATTCAACGAATGTAGACGATTCGAATATAGTAGTAGATAATATTTATATATATACATACATACAATATAACCTCAAGTTCGCTTATTGGATTTGTACGGATTATTTTTACCCCGCGCGTTTGTTGTCTCTTTTCGTTATAATATTCCGCCGCGGATAATATAAAATATAACACACGCGAGCTCGTGTGCACGATTTTGTTTCCGCGTCGTTTGTTTGGCGTTCGCCGCATCGAAATGACTATAATCATTTTATTATAACCGTATACGCATTTTTAACGTTACCTATAGGTAGGAAAAAAAATATATGAAATGAAACGAAACGAAATAAATAACAGTATAAAAATGTTCAGCTCGTGTTTCTGTTAGTATAATATCATACGTATTATATAGTTATGGGTACCTATGGTATCATTTTTTTCAACGTAATACGCGTATAGCTCGTATTATTTTCATTTAGGTGGTATACGCGTTTGAGTGCATCTTACCTACAAAATTGCGAACAAAAATCGACTAATAATATAATATTCCCTCTTCCCTTAATAAAAAAAACTCCCTGAGCAGATAGACCGAAAATTGCCTTAAACTTTTACACTTTTACCGGTTACCCCTGTCTGCCCGCCAGTATTTACCATAGAAAATATGATAATTTGTTATACAATTTATTACACAACCATTTAACGTTTATTTTCTATCGGACTTGTACCAGTAACCAAAAATTTACAAAATCTTACTCTACTGCAAGATTTTACCGCAGGACTTTATTGTGTGTCTTTGGACACAGAAATCTCTTTAAAACAATGTTGTTCTCTAATACAATTAACCCATATTTATTAAACTAGTAATTTCTTTTCGATATACTTATATGCTTTGGTAATTAGATTTTAGATTTTTTTCAATTGAGAAATGGTTTTAAATTTTAAACGGTATTAAATAATATCATTTATGTTACTATAAATGTTGAAATTTTATTTTATATCTTAAAGTTAATATCATTATGTGTAAATAATACTAATTTTGTCCATAAAATGACTTCTTCGGCGGAATTTAGAAAATGTCATCATCAAAGTAAATTTAATCTATAAAACATATTTGTTAAATCTATTTATGCCATTTGTAATCCATATAATAGGTTACCATAGAAGGCCATTCTACTAAGGAATTCGTATTTGTTTTTTACTTCTACCAAAATCTTGTTTTACAGCACCCTCTTAGAGGTATTTTTCGCTGCATATTCAGCTCAATCATAATTTGTATTGGTTCATTTTCACTCCTTTACAATATCATGTCCCGTCCGTTTATGAGTGATAAAAATAACCATTAAAAATAATTATATTTTAAATTCATACGTACGATCGTATTTACGGTGATTTATTTATTTAGGTTTACATTTTTGATTTTTTTTGAAATTTCAACTAGAAACATCTCTTAATTAAACCTCCTCGATTGCGGTGTAAAAATATGTTAAGTGCGGCCATGCCCGTGATAATTGTAACGCCAGAGTTGTATTAAATTGTTTGAAATAAATTACAGAGTAAGCGTAGACAAAAATGTTATTTCGATCGCTAAACCCCTCAAGTATATGAATCTCATATTAAATTTTCAAGAATTTCAGTTTGGTCAAACATATTTACCTATATACAAAACTAAATTAAAAATTACAAACTCGACAATTTGTAATGCTTATAAATAGCTCAACAAATCGTGAGAATTTTGTCATATTTTGACAAACTAATATAAGTATTCTATGAAGGTCTAAATGATTATTTTTAATATAATTATAGCAAAACAATGAAATCGAAAATATTGAAACTGTCAATGCCGTAAACATTCTTATTTTCCTTAGTTTTTTTTTTATCATTAAGAAATTTACTTGGAAAATCAAAAATATGACCTACCCAATGCACCAACTAGATACAATATATTACAAAAAGACTTTCTTAATATTTTTTTTAATTGGATATATATATATGTAAAGTTATATATAGACAAATTGTTAACTGAAAGAAAAAATAAATTAATACACATATAGTAAAACTATTAATATATTCTTTGTTTTGCTCAAAAGAGTCTTACAAAAAAACGTCGTGATAATACATTTTTTTTTTGTGCTATTGCCACCGTTATTTATTTATCTGAAATTACTTCTGTCACTTTAGGGTTAGCGTTTTTAAAATTTGGTCTACTTAAACGTGTTCGACAATGAGGACCCATTTCATTTTTTTTTTTTTGGGAAATTGTCTGGGGTAAAAAAAACAAATATTCGCGAAAGACTCGACAAAAACGCAGTGAGCACTTATCGTGCCTAAGATAACTTGTTCAATTATTATATTTTTGGTCAACAAAGGTTTTATATAACTTTGCAATTTATAATAATAATAATAATAAAAAGGCATCGAAAAGGGCGGTATATATTAAACTTGATGGAAATTTTAAAAATAAATAAATAAGAGTTCTCGAATTCGAAGTGTTGATGAAAAAGTTTTTAACAAGGTAGTAAATTTATTTTCGAGTAGCATTTATATGGGAAATACATAGGACACATAATAAAATACGTACATAATTTGATGTCATTTACCCGGAGATTTTTATTTGTTGAATTTTTATAGTTATCGTATTCTTCTACTGAGTGGTGTGGTGTACAGGAATTTTCATCGGGAAGGGATGTAGTAAATAATAATCTTTATTTATGAATAAACCGTAAAATATTCTTCTCTTGTTATACTACCTAATCCAATAATGAGAATTTGAAAACCGGAGCCAAATAAAAATGCTAATTTATATCCAATATTCATCTTTTTTCCCTTGTAATTTGGTTAAAATATATTATAATTTCAAGATAAAATCACCGAAGAAAAACGCGTAGTATTTGTATTTTTAAGCTAATTCTGGGAGAAGGGAGGGACATTACTCCGTTGTACTGTCCATACGTTAGAAGTTATAATAATAATCTGGGTAAATGTATTACTATTTTGCGGCACGTAGTATAAATAAAAGCGTTTTTAATTGAAACTAAAAATATCATTAATCAAGAGCGTACATCCTTGTGCGAGAGGGGTATTGAAATTGCTTTCATTTCGTTGACCATTTTTTGAAACGTCTCCGGAGGCCTGTTCCGATCTTATACTTCCTGCCAGCAGCTATATAACGTAGCGGCTCTTGCGCTGCAGAGGATAATTTATCAGAAGGACTAATTCCACCGGCGGGATTATAAATCCTAAGCTCGCCGCCGGATATTACCTCTTTACTTTACGGCGTAATATCCGCTTTTAAGGAAAACCCCGAAGTCTTTATCGATTTCGGAATTAACAGTGAAAATACTTGTTTTATGTATTATATATCTTACATATCTTTCTCATTTAGCCACCACGAGAAATAAGAATTTTATCAAACAACAACGCTCTTCTTTTTTTTATACATATATATATAAGATTTACTTTTTAAAAGTTGTAATCAGAACTGTGATTTCAATGCACTTTCGCACAATTGCATTTTTTAGGTTTTACGGCGTATTATATTTCCAGCCCGAGTTATAATAATATGGCATACTTCATAAATAATAACAATAATGAATAGCTATGAGTATCTAAAATAATTGTTTGTTGTTTTGCTTCATTACATGGAATAATTTGCATTTATAAGTAGATGCGGTATAATATTTTACTAAATTCGTATAAACAATAACATTTTTTGCATGCGCTACAAATTCTTATCAAACTGAAAATTCCATTTAATATTATATGGATATTTATTTTAAAAAATTCAGTTAATATAACGTACTTGCAAATAATAAAGTTTCATTACATTTTATACGCGAATAATTCTCTTAAAGAAAACGGGGGTTTTTTTTTTACTACCTACACGAATATAATATCTAATAAAAGACTGAGGGGGATGTATTCCCCCTACCTTAAATACACCATGCGTATAATATAATATTAATTATATTATCAATACAGTACGAGTATATTTTATATTATAGTTCGCGTTAATTTGTTTTTATTCTTCCGTTAGAATATATTGAACGTTTTGTATTACAATATACTACGGTATATTGTTGCGTAATATATTCTATTATTATATTGTTGTACCCGCGTTTTATTCAATTTGAAAGTTTTCGGGTCTTCGTCGAGTCCAACGGCAATATAATTAATTAAGCGATATTACTATATTATTATACAGTATACCTGCCGCCCGTATATAATATAATAAGACTAATATTATATAATATAATTGAAATATTTTTCGACCGCGGTACACGTGTGCTTAATACGTTTGGATAAGCTAGGAGTACGTTTTCCAGAGTCGTCGGCTGTCGCCAGAGTGAGACTGCCGTTATTTTAGCTTTGAAAAACATTATTATAAAAATGTATAACAACATTTTCTATGTACTTTTCAATTCGAATTGGAGATTCTTTTTCTAATGTAACTTCATCATCATCAATACTGAACAGTTCAGTCAGTCTACAATCAAAAAGAAATTTATCTGAGCAGCTTGCAGCCATGTCTACAATTTCGTTATTATTAGCCATTTAATATAAAATGAAATATAATAATTAATGATTATATTAACTGGGTAGTATCCTTATCTATTAATTTGTGGCCGTCATAATCTAAATCTATTTCTGATAAAACTATAAACAGGTTGACGTACATTAGGTAACTTGGTTGGTAACTTGTTGGTTCATTATAATGGGCGGTGCTAAATCTTTCTCTGGCGAAATCCGTAGAAATCGTGGATAACGTTTCTGAACGCACCCCAGATGATTTGTGTACGTTTTCCCGACTTTTTTTGGCCCAGGGCTTATTATTTTTGGCGTTTTTATCTTTGCAATATCTATTGCAGCATTAATTATTGTTTTATTAAGAACAAGTATTCGTAGTAAAAACATACGAAATATTTGATTTATAACTTTGACAACATTAAAATTCACAAAAATTGAACAATAAAATCAAATATGTATTTAAACATTTTTACAAGGGGATTTTATTTAAGAAATTTATTAATTATATCTTCAATCAATTTTTCTGCAAATTCCATTTTTGGTGTTATGAAAAATAAAACTGTTTAAATGATCTCCTGTTAATCTCAACGCAAGTAATTTTTAATCCTTTTAAATTTTGAGACCCTTCAGCAGAATAGTTTAAGGTTAGAAGGAATACAAAAATTATTGAAACTATGTCTATGTAAGGAAATAGATTACTTATACTAATTTCCTTTAACAACATATTCATTTCCAATTCTGTACGTGGAATTTGTTGTATACTTAAAAGGTAGTTACGAAAATGTTGACATTTATTAGAGAAACTTTCATCTACATCATTATTATATATTTTACAAAATTCATTTGCACTCAAATCCAATTCAGAGGAAGAAAGAGTTGTAAATTTCAGTAAAAATGAGCATTTTTGCTTTATATCTTCACAAGACTTTTCTTTTTTCTAATTCGGCATCGAGTTTATCTAAAATGACGAAGTAGGTGTTCACTTTTAATAATTCGCGACTATCAAAATGTACTTCTCCAGGACTTTTGTTATATTGTTAACTTCCTTTTTTTTCTTCATACATTGGTAAAATAAGTTAAGCCCGACTTCTTTATAATCACATTTTCATAAAATATATCAAATATATTATGTCTTATTTCTTTAAAATACTGGTGTAATGAATTATATAAACAAATTACAGATTCAATATCAATTTCTACTATTTAAAATTTTTTATTTGTAGTGTTCAAGCGTTCCAAGACTATTCTAAAATCGATCTATTGTATGATATAAAAAACATATTTAAATTAATTTTTTTTAGTCACTAAATTAGTCAACATTTTTCTGCCCTTCAAAATTTGGTGCCCAAGGTTATTATAGCCCTGGTTAGCCCTAGAGTAAGTACGTTCCTGTGTATATATACAGTATACACTGAAGTACACGCGGGTAAAAACTATCGGTCGTTTCTCGTTTCGATGTAAAAACTAATTTGTTTTTCTCTGAACTTTCGATCAGTATTTCCGCCTCTGGACCGTACGGTCGTCGTATAGTCGCCGTGTCAAAGCTTCTTCACAACAACGGTGGCGGCGGCTATATTCTATCTCGTCTAGTCGCGCGAGCCCCGGCAACGACAAGTTAATCCTCGTATTCGGTGACTCGGCCGAAAAGTACAAGTGTTCCGAGCTCCTTCTCGTTATTCTCTGCCGCCTTTTCTTTCTCCTTTTCCGTTTCTCTTGATTTTGGGGCGCGCGACAGGGGCTGGGGTGAAGGGAGGGGGGGGGTAGGCGATAAAACCCCTCTGGGAACGTTTCCCGTCAATAACACGCTACGTCCGCCGAAAAACCCGCAGTCGCCGTCGTGTCGTCGGTTGGGTTTATGTACACCGACACTCCGATATATATATTTACACAATATTATTATTATGTGTAACGCAACAACAATAATCATATACTCTGTCCCGGCGGGTTTCATAATATTTTCCCGACAGATATCCTCGGCCGCGGTCTTAATCATTTTTCATTATTTTTTTCCTTCCGAAATCTGCACGATTAAAACTATATAAGCCCCCCGGAGACTGCCCGAGAGTGCGCGGTTCGCAATTATCTTATAATAATATACAGGGTATCTCACACCAAGTTCTACGGATTTATACGTTTCTGTTAATGTCTATTATATATTTTTCTATTTTTCGATTACTATTTTTTATTTGTTTTTCTAATCGGATTTTGTGCATGTTCGAGGGCATAAATATATTATTCAGGACGGTCAATATGACGCAAGGTACTCATTATCTCGAGAAGTATTAACTTTTTTATGTTTATTTTAGAACATTTGTGAATCAAGTAGCTCTAAAGTGTTACATAACTTTCCTTTTATCACCCTTATTTTTAGGAGTGCAACCACTACCTATTTTTGATTTTCGAATGGCAACATATATTAAAAATCCCATAAATAAATGGTATTTTATTAGTTTGAACCAATTAATTATGTCTGTTTAATCAATCTGTTGACAAGATATTTCACTTTAAATTTTAGACGGAGGAAGTGAATAGTAGTGTGGTAGTACAGCGCGCTGCATGATGATCTACTACTCTACCTCTACTTAAACGTAAAAGTGAAATGTCTCGTCAATGGGTTGACAGAATTTGACCGCCAAAATTGATTCAAACTAATATTATATCATTTATTCATGGTATTTTTAATATAGGTTATAATTTACAAATCGAAAGTAGATAGTGGTTTTATCCCTTAAAATTAGGACGTCAAAAAATAACCACAATTTAACATTTTAGAGCTACTTATTTTTTGAGTGATCTAAAAAACAAATTCCGAAAAAAGTAATACTTACATGATGGGTTTCTTACATTATGTTCATTATACAGAGAAAAGTTACATTTTAATTTTCATCCTTAATCACAAAAAAAATCTTTTATTTGTTAACTTTTCAACATTTTCAAAATAGCCATTTTGTAAAAGATTTTAACATACCGTATGTTATACATACAATACTAATGAATTCATACACGATTCTTAAAATTTTCAAGCGTTCGAAATAGGTAAACAATAAAATGAAAACCGGCTTATTGTAAAAATATTTAACAGTTAATAGTTTGATTACGTCTGTTGATTATAATTTTTTCACATTCTTATTCCCTAGATATTAAAATGGATATTACTATAAAACTATTCATTAAATATGTATTTATGTTAGATTATAATTTTTAAAATAATATCTAATAAATAGGTTATTTAGGAAATGTTAAAATTGAACAAATAAAGCAAGCGTGATAATAGAGATAGTAATACAAATTTTGTTTTTCCTTAAACATATGTCCATCTGAAAGAAAACCCGATTGAAAAAGCAATTTAATATTATTTACAGGAAAATAAAAATCCGTAGAGGACGGTGTACATACTGTATTAGTGTTTTATTATAGTAATATGTCGATTTCCAAATAATTAAACTTTTACTCGACGTTTTTACTAGCAGCTTTGATAAATTTGATTATAGCTATAGAATACGTTGAATTAAAACTCCACTATGAATTTTTGGATTCCGAGTATAATATATATAAAATATATAATACCTTCCCGCCTATTTGAAACAGTGATGAGCGTCGTCGACTGTTTCTTTTATTTAGGTATTCAGTTTAGTGTTTTGGTATACACTAATACGAATACAAATTATTACATGTATATTGCACTAAAGATTTTAAAATACCTATATTGATTTAATAAATATTTATTTTAGTTGTATGTAATGTGTACATTGTATATATATAATTTTATAATATTATACTATGGAAACGCAATAAATTATATCATAATAAACGTTTAAGTACATAATATTTATAATAATATATTTCGATTATACGTGGTTGCAGAGGATAAACATATTTCATCCGGTCTATACATACCGTATATTGGTACACCTAGGTGTATATATTATTATTATTATTATATTTATCAATACGAGGGTAGTTCGCGTTAGGGTTTGCATAAAACGTGTATATATAATTTAGCTAGTAGGGTAGATAGTATATAGGTATACTTGATCGAAGATTAACAGGTTTTTTTTTAAACTTTTTTTATTTTTTTTTTATTAGGTCCAATACAACTTTAAAAACGGTGTCGGGAGGAAAGGTTGTGCGGTGCGCGCAGTCCTATATAAACCCTATCGGATATATTGTCGCATTACCCGCGTTTTATTTACGACAGGTATCCAATACCACCGCGGCAGGTGCTCCCCAGGTACCCGCTTATATCACACCACCACTCCCGTCCGTTCCACCGCATATTCCCCCCGATTAAAGGACCCTGTATACGTATATAGCTTTTTTCTCGATGAATTATTATCGACACGTTTCACGCGCGCGTGAGCTTCCCCAAAGGGTAAAATAACATTGGCCATATAATCCAAATATTGCAAAATAGTGTTCATATAATGGCCCCCCTCCCCATCCCCCGTCACTATTGCACTAGCGTTGCCGCATGATATACGGTATAATAACTTAGTTTATAGCGTTGGAGTTTATATGTACGTTTCGAGAGTTTTTTCGCGATAGATTTTTAAAGTTTATAAAGGTGCCTAATAAACTATACTTATACACCTATAATAATATACTCACGTTCAAGTACATATTATATACACGGGAAATAAATATTGTTGTAATGTCTATTTAATAGTCTCGAAAGCGATCGAATAAATTACACGTAATAATTATACTCCGCATACAAATAATTTCGTATTTTCGTTTATTCAATGAAATTAATTTTCGTTCTAGCTTATTATTTTGTAGATTGCGCTCTGTTATACGTTATGTACGTGTTTATATTAATATAATATGTTGCTGCTTAAAACTATCAATTTTACAAATAATAAGTTTATTAGAGTTAAAAACTCGTGATGTTCTTATATAATCTTGAACATTATACATTATAACCATTGTTAATTAATACTGCGAGTTTGCTGTGGATTTTTTTGATATACTCATATAATATATTGCTTATAATAATAATCTTAATGTTTGGCTTTATACTGGTATATTATAATCTCGAGGGAGGAGAATTTGAGTGAAAGTTATCTAATATATGTATTATACTGTAGTATACGAGTTATAAATTCTTAAAAAAAAAAAAAAAAAGATAATGGAGTCGAGTGCACTGTTATAAGTAATTTAATGTACACCTGTAAACAACGATAAACTATTACTAACGAAAAAACGATTCTAAGCAGAGTTCAGTTGATAGTGCTGCTTTGTTAAAAATATATATGTCATATCATGGTAAAATTTCAATTACAAAATTAAAATGTATCCCGTTTTTCCGGTTTTTTTTTCAGTTTTTCACATTTGTCGAGAAAATTCTTGAAAAAATCGAAAGATGACCCCTTTAAAGTACCTCCCCAGTGAAATTTCCTTTTAGAAAAATTGCTGTCATATAGTTAAGTTTTTATTTTACTTCGATATGTTGTAATGTTGAAATGTTGATAATGTATTGTTCAATTCGTGAAAGTAATCATGTTACGATCTTAATATACAAATAATTTTGTAACACGTTTTTACATTTATATTCTAAATAGTGTTTTATAATTATAAATAATATTAATGTAATTAATATTTTTATTATTTTGTTTTCATTTTGTTAAACCAGTATAGTATCGAAAGTAAAACGAATATCGAGTATATATTAAATGTTTGGCATCTCTCTAATGCGCATTGTATACATTTGTGTTTATTAAATGAATGCTACTCTTGACTACTGTTTCTACGATGTACTTATAATATTTATCAAAAAAAAAAAAAACAATTATAATAATTAATAATACCGATGACGCCTAAAATGTGTTTTTCTTTTCTTGTATATAATATATATATGTACACACGAGTAGAGGAAAACATATTGTCCATAAAGACATGTTTTCTAAAAGGAGAAACTATTGTTTAATATCCTTGTATCTTGAGAAGGGTTATCGGTTTTCAATTGGGCGGTCTGGTGGACCATATTTTATTAAATGTGTCCGGGGCTACCAAAAACAATCGGACTCTCGTTTTAGCGGAAAAAACTACAGAAAAAGAGGGTGCAGAGTGTGCAGATAGACACCAGATGCCTTGTCCGCAAATAACGTTTTGCGTTAGAAAATATGAACCAACAGAATATTGTACTATTGTAGTATTTTCATCTAAGAAAACAGAACTTTTTTTATTTTCGGTTTCTTCATTTTATTTATATTGGTTTTTTTTCCTTTGAAAGTTTCTATTTTTATATTAATAATTAAATAATTATTAATATTTGTCAAAATCAAAATGTTCAAACAAAAATTATTTGAAATTGCGTATATTTCCCATAAAAACTCCATATAACAGCAACTTTAAAATAATTTCTTAACAATTTAAACCCTGAGGATATAATTCAATTATTCAATTTTTAACAATTTAAACGAACGGTTTAAACACTTCGTTTAAATTTTTAAGTGTAATATTAGATTGTAAAATTTAAGTTTATTACGAACTATATTATAAATAGTATTATTATAATATCATATCTAAAATTACATCAAGGTTTTGTAAAGAAATTATATTATAGTTCAGGACGAATTTACATTTTAAGTACCTATAAAAATAATATAAATATTTTTAAGGTAAGTTTCTCGAGATTATATGGTATTCATTTTTTCTAACTTTTGAACATTCAATTTTGTTAACGCCTAGTGTAAATCAACAATAATAAAAACAATATAAAAACATATTTTTACAATTATTTTATAAAAGTCGAAGTAATTTGAATTTTGTTTCGATTTTAATCACCCACATTAATAATACGACTTTTTCACTATAATTTACCGTCCTATATTAGTTGAAGGATTAGAGATATGGCCGTTTTGATGTACAAATTATAACGTTTAAGATCAAAACGCAAGATAAAAATGTTAAAAAGTTTGGGTTTGACGAATTTTAATTTTTAAAATGGTATTTTTGTATAATTAACAAGCTTAATAGGTTATGACGGAGACGAATTAAAATAATATGTATTTTTATATTTATATTATTTATTAGAACACGTACAATTTTCGGAATACTTATTTAAAGTCGCTTCCGTTAAACTACAATTAACTTATTAACTATTCCTAATTGGTTTTAAAAATTAAAAGGCCCTTCCCTTTTCCCCCCGTAAAGTTGTGTCTAAATACGACAGTTTTTCAACAATTTCTATCCCGTTTTTAATGTTTTATTATTTCAATCATACATATACCTAATATATAATATAAAATAATCGATTTAAATTTTTTTTTTTTGTGGTTTTTAATGGATGGGTGTTTTTGAGTGTATTAAATTTCCGATTTCCTACTATATCGTGTCATTGTCGAAAACTGTAGGAATTATCTATTGTCCGAATACCCCGATGCCTCGTCATCATTTTCATACCTAAATGGGCTCATTCAATTGTGGCGATAACACATACTGCGTTCAACAAATTTTATTTTCACTCCTTGTATTTTTATTCAAAACGGCCTTTTATGTTTTGAAATTGACTGTCGAAATAATAATAACGTATATGTAAAAGTACCTATTATTATATTATTATTATTTAATAATAATATAATATAAAAAAAGGTTAATTTTATTTTGTACGAAGTTTTGTGAATTAATTGAAAATTAAAAAAAAAAAAAAAAACCATTTTTCGTGTAAATATTGTATTAGGTAAATAATATATAGGTATGTTAAAATGTTAAAAATAAAAAACATATTAGGAAATTAGGTTTTACGAATGGCAATCGAAATAAAATAAAATTATTGATTTTTTAAATCTATTTATAAATTATAGCTGAATTACCCAGTATTTCCCGGGCTTAATTTTTTAGAAAACAGAAATCAATAAAATAAATTAAATTTAACGTGTTTCCCTTATTCCTATTACAGTCAATCGTTGTTGCCCGGTAATTTATCTTTAAAAAAGCAACTCAATCAAATATTAATAACTGAATAACAATTTTCGTTCTAAAAATACCAAAAATCCCTATGTCAGCTACTCTTTGGGTGTTGAATTTTTAAATTTAAAGTGAACTTTTTTTCTTGTTTTGAATATAAAATCTTCAGTTTTTCATCAATATTTGAATAAGACTACATTTGTATTAAAATCACACAAAATAGATAGATAGACAAATAGATTTTTGGACAATTTATGAAACAAGTAGCTTAAAAATTTAATATGATCGTTATTTTTGTTACCGTTATATGTGGAAGTAAAACCACTATCCACTTTTGATTTTAAAATAGCAACAATGCAAAAAATATTAAAAATTTCATAAATGGATGAAATCTTAGTTTAAATATATTGTGGTATTGAAATTTCATCGATATACGTATTGCATTTATTGTTGGGGATTTCGATTTTTAACACCTATCCTTATCATTTTTGTCATTAAACTTTGCTATTTTTTCGGAAATAGTATAATAATTGTATTATGGTATTATAATATAGTGTTTGGTTATTTATTATTTTGTAAAATAAATATTTCTTTTATACAAAATAGGTTGGGAAAAACTATAGTGCTCTATGATTCCAAAGTGAATATTTAATTAATTAAGCACGGGAATTTTGAATTATAATACAAACGAAACAATTCACAAAATAAGTGGTTTTTTTTGGTAGTTAACATTTTGATAATTTCAAAAAAAAAAAAAAAAATTAATTTCATTTAAGTTTTATTTTAAAATGTTGTTATTTGCTGGAATTGTACATCATTTGTATAATAATACATCTGTTCATTCTGTTCGAATTTTCATTTGTGACTTATCTATTCGCATTAAATTTAATAATCGGGATAATGCGGTTTTTAGCGGTATTATACAAGGAGAGTTCAAAACACGAATTATTATTGTAATAATACTGTAGTGTCTGTGTGCGGTTATATTTTGATGTACAATAATTTAATACATTTTAATCTTTAGACCACAATTATTATTATGACGTCCATATTGTTATTTTACTTGGACATTACGATTATTTGTGGAATGATACGATGATACTGGTGCATATAACTGTAAAATGTAACCAAACGTAATAATTGCGTGTCGAGCGTATTTTGTAAATAATAAATTCCATTTAGAAAAATTTTATTGTGAAATGGAAACTCTATCTGAATTAAATTGGTCATTTCTCCATAAAATGAAAATTTCCAGGAAACGTAAAAATATTTATTATTATTAATAATAAAAGAAAAAATATAACAAAATTTGGTTTTACGATCAAATTTGATAACAGTTTATTATTAACTGTTATCAACAACAGCTGGACAATAAATCAGTTGATAATACAATCTTAACGAATAATATTACTGATTAAGATACTTTGGAGAAATGGCTTTTTCGAATGCACCCATTAAATTTAGACCATAACGAATTGTCGGAGATATCGCCGTCTCGCAGGAAATATGCATTATTATTTGTTAAACACATCTATCACATAAAACTAGTTTTGAAAAAGTATGGAGAAATGGCCTTTTTGAAATTACTGATTCGATTATTGTACAGTAATATTATTATTTTTTTTTTTACACACGGGTATTTCGAAAACAAATTACAAAATATTCAATATAATATTTATTTCCTGATAATACAGTAGTGTGCGTGTTGAGAAAATCTTTCACCATTAGTACCTACGTATAATATTATGTGTGCAATAAAATTATGTTATACTCACTAAAAGGATTCACGTTTAATATAGAGGAGAGGGACATCTTATACTAGTACTAAACAGGTACTACATCACATAGTCTTTTGAGTAACCACAAAGGCTTTTGATTTTCTAAAGACTGGCAAACTCTTGCAACGGAAAAATTCTCTAATCACAATGATACTCCTTCGCGAGAGACACTCTTCTCTTTTTTTTTCCATTTCATTTCACTTTCTCCCTTGATCAATCCCGCGTACATTTTTTCTAACCTTATATATATATATTATAGCATCAGCTTCCCCTACAGTTAAACGAATTTCAGTTCAAACTTTTTTCTTTTTTTTTTGCTGCTGATTTAATTGAGTTTTCTGTTTGACCACCTACTCGTGAAAGCATTTCACTAGTGATCTTATGAAGTTTTCGCGTCTGTGAAGATAAAAGATCATCATCATTCGAAACAGTTTTTTAAACTTTTTGATTGAGCTAGCTCTTAAACAATTTCCAAACAATGGTGCGGTGTTTATAAATTTGTTGTTTGCTATACCTATATATATATACGCTAAAACCAGCATTATTAAATGTGTGTTTCCGCAACTCGTGTACATTATTGATTGAATACGAATTGTAATCAGGTTTAATAATATATATATATATATATATATATATATATTAGGTGTATATGCTCAAAATCTAAAAATAAAGAAAGAATTCCCAACTTTAATTTAAGTGTACGTGTATTAATAACTTGTAACCATATATTTCGGAACGTTGATCGATATTTCTAAAAAGTGGGGATGGGGAGGAAAGTATTCGACAATAACTTAATATTCAGTGAACTTAAACATTTTAATATTGATAATTGAGATATATATGTATATTAAAAAGTATTTGAAAACGTAATTATTATAATATGTGATAGTAAATATAGATACCGTTCAGTGTAATGTGTCACTGACTCGGTAAAACTGACGACAATAAAATTAACGTAGATATAATAATCCGCGTTTATGTTGTTTTTTTTGTTTTTTTTGATATCCACTATAAAATAATTATTTCGCAGACTTGCGAGACCTTTCATACGCACACGTTCGGTTTAATATTACTTAGATGACGGTCGTGGGACAACAATATCATACATACCAATGACATTTTATATACGTATATATGTATAAGAACAATGATAATAATTATAATAATGATAATATGATCCTAAAACGGTCTACGTTTCGCAATCTCGTCCCTTTCGCAAATGTGTGTATATGTATTCCAAATAATCGCCCTTTGTGCCTCGCGCGCGCTCGCGCGTGTGTGTGTTGTCCTTAAGGATATATATATATAGTGTGTGTTGGATGGGAGGTGTTTTCGAGTTTGATTGCAAATCTCCATCGGCCATTGTTTAGTAAACGGATTCCATTGTGGGGGTGTATATATATATAAATATATGTATACTTGTCGCTGTGTGTATATGTGTTGTGTGCAATCGCAAGAGTGGCGGTGGTTAGGGGAAGGGAGGGTGGCTAACCCGTCGGATTTGTCGCGTATTAATCTCTCGGCCTCACGGCAAAATCGGGATCCGCTGCTGCCGCCGCGCAAGATGTAAAACGCAATTACACGGCCCGACAGATTTATTGTGGTCAACCCGGTAGGACGGGGGAAGTGGACGAGGCGCGGGTAGGACCTGTTGGCGGATGTCACGGTGATGGCGGCGTGTGTGTGTGCTGCCCTCACACCGCTTTCGGACGGCCGGCCGGGGCCTGGGAACAACCGCCACCCTTAAACAACGGTCAGTGGGCTTAATGAAATGCGAAATTAAACTCGTCCGTCGCGGTGGCGGCGCTTTTCTCTCCCCGCGAAACTCACCACAGGCCGCCGCCCCCTCTTTTACTCCTCTCCGTCTCACCGTCGGTAGCCGACTCCTCTCTTTTTCCCACCCCTCGTCACGTTTCACGAATACGGTTTAAACTAATAATAATGTAAACACTGTGTGTGCGTATGTGTGCGCGCGTGTATGTGCTGGACCTGTGCTTCTGTTGTTGTCCCGTCCCGTTTTTGGACACACGCCGCCGCCGCTTTTGTCGGCAACCGTTAAACGTTTTACATTTTCCGTTGGAAGTGGACGGAAAAAAAAACACATAACTCTCGACATTATTACTATGTATATTGTACACTGTCGCGGGAGGTTGTGTTGTTGTATAAAATTACCTTTTTTTTTTTTTTTTTTTTTTTTTTTTTTTTTTGAAACCCGAAAAAAACCCGTTTTATTTTTTTAATTTTGTAGGCCAAAGACGGGAAAAAAAAGACAGTAAAATTAGTTTATTTTTTGGTTGCGAATAGTATTAACGTTTTCTGTGTAGATCTACTATACTAAAACAAGGCAAAAAGTATTAGTGTAGACATTATTTTACGAAATTTAAATGTGTAAAAGGGTTTTTTTTAAAAAAAAATATCTGAAATTCATTTTATTTTTGAAATTCTATTTTGATGTATAAAATGATATAGAATATTTTTATCTTGTAGATTAAACGGTATTGAATAAAGAAAACAAAAAAAAAAAAACTCCCTAACATTATTGTTTTATGTAATTCGCAATCACGAACTGTTTATAATCACATGTTATCAGATATCACTTATCAAGAGACGTATATATTTGTGTAGGTTTTTTTATTGCGTTACCGCGTTATTATTCTTTCTCAGCGGTCGATTTAAATCATGCATGTCGGCCATGTACCTAATACGTACGCTTTTAGTCTCGCGGGATGTATTACTGTAAAAAAAACCCCAGTTTTCTGCTCACGCTCTCATCTGAATATAAAATCGTTTTGGAAACGCTACATTTGTGATTTTGAAAAGATCGTTTGAAAAAAAAAAGGACCTTTCACACCGTAAACACATTAACTAGGTATGTTACATTGAAAAATTCATAAATGCCGTCACGAATGAAATAAGCGATCTAGTTTGTTTACAATATGTTATAATACGAGCGACATAATCAGCTTTAATATTTCATTTAGTGATCAAATTTTTGATTTTTACTTTTAGTACATATCATAATATTTAGTTAACACTGTAACTTTAAAAAAGTAGCTTGTTTACTGTATAACTCTACTCTTTATTATATAAAAAGAGTATTTTTTATTTATTTATGTATGAATACATTATATATATATATCATACCTATAGAGTGTCTAGAAAGTTTAGAAGCGCGTTTATAATATATACTGTGTAAATCATTTCCAAACTTTTTACACATAATATTTCGTAGGTATAATATAATATTATGTAATGTATTTCGTATATTATAAACTGTTACTGTTATAAATATTATAGTAATGTTCAAAATGTATTATTCTAAATACGGCTTTTTAAACAATTTTTTACACCCTATTATCTGCTTTGTGATGTCTGAAAACGTTTGATGAATAATTTTCCACGATATTTAGCGAAATTGTCTAACAAACAACGACCGGGTTGTACTCTCCGTCGTATTTACCTCTAGTAAACCACTTTGGATTAATTAATAAACAACAATGTGTATTATGACTATTTAAAAACTCTGCACATTATAATATCTGATGGTAATGATACTAATTGTTTGATTCCGATCCCTGATATTGGAAAAAAAATAAGATGTCCAGAAATAGCCCTTTGTTCGTAAATGGATCTGCAGTAAAGTAGGCAGTGTTGGGAAAGATAACCATTTTATCTAGATAAAATATAAAAGTGTAATTGAAATAGTTCATACAAATATTGTTTAAGATAGTTGTTTACCTGTCAATTATGATTTAAATAACTTTTTATAGTCTATAATACTTTGTTTAAGAATTTGCAAAATCAATTATTATAATAAGGAAGAAACATAATGTTATGATACATGTGTGGATTATAATGAATGTTCAAGAGTGATTAAAAAAAAAAAAAATATATATTATAATCCATGTACAATACATTGATACGCGAGTATTTATTAAATATACAAAGATACAGTATTTTGGTTTATCTGGATAAAAGATAAATATATTTACGTGCCGTTATGCCGGTTATATTTTAGACGATTTTTTTCTATAGATAATCCCAATACTAAGTGTAGGTACGAGGTAGACGGAGATGCAAGTTTGATATAGATAATTACTTGGTTGAAAATATAACATTTTATATCAAAGATAAACAAACATATCTATTTTTAATTAAAACTAGACTTATAGGTGTACCTACAGTTGTTTTTTTAAGAAATATTATGTGTGATTAGAGACGTAGGCGATTCATCATGATTTAGCGTTATGAATTTTACTAGGTTCGTATAGGTAGCTGAAATGAATTATTTATTGTTTCAAAAATGCACGTTCTCCCGTACGTTTCTAAATGGTAATTTTACGGCAATGCGATAAGCAGAGGTATAGCGTATATATACTATTCGATAGCGTTTATATATATACGTTTATTATTTTAAGAAGTCAGAAAATGTATATTTATAATATAACGTGTTTCATCGGTCAAACGATTACACAAAATATTTTAGTTTGACAGACTTAGATCGATATGGGGAAGGAGGGGAGATGATGGCCAGGGAAATCGGAAGTAAGTACCGAAATACACAATTTTGAACCAATTTTCAAAATAATTTTAATTCTTACGGTGAGAGCGCCCAACAGATAATATTTTTTTGGAAGATATAGGATACATAAAGTTGTTTGATATCTGGTATACAATGATAAACCATTGATGCCGAAATGTGTTTCTGACCGAAGTTCGATTAAATATGTTTTGAAAACACATATGTACACTTACTTTATTATTTTGTATACCGAATTTACCGATTTAAAAAATGTTTTTAACCGTTATTTTGTTCTTTGATTACTATACATTTGGATATTATAATATAAAATAATAAATAATTACGTTATTTTAGTAACACGTAGAATAAAATATCAAAAGAAAAAAAACTAACTATAAGAAATTAAAAGTTTTGCCGAATTCAAAATTAAATAATTATCGTTAATTGTTCGCTACACAGTAGTCTAAATTTTCAAGTTTGATGGATGTCACACCACACTATCTCCGGTCCTGCTCCGAATATCAAAAAAGTATAACAATTTCTCAAGTTTCTATCTGTTTGTAAATTATTGAATTATTATTATATAGCATCTTGTTTCGGAGAGAAAACATCGGTTCACGCCCGTATATGGTTACCTGTACAATTCAATTTTGTACCTACCGATGATAGGATTATATATATTTTGCAATATTCTACGGAAAGGTTTCCGGTTACCTGCGTATTATTATCTAAATCAATAATATTACATTTTATATCGCTAAGACGAACCGAATCGACTGATCCCGCTCCTTGTGTTGTTTTCTGTATAGTTTATATAGGAGGTAGGTGACGGTGTATACGTTTTTATTGGCAAACAAGTGCCGTGTAGATGTTGTTCTTATTTTTTTTGTTGGATCGTATTACTTTGAACTTGCGCGTATACACGATTTCGGTCTATACTCGGAAATACAAAATTCAACACTCTGAATGAGGTTCCTCGTCTATTTTTTCCATGACAGTTGTCGATCTCATTATACGTGCTTGCGTTCATTTAATATCTTCTACGTATCTTTAATAATATTACAATTTGTTGTAATACGCCGAAGATAAGTTTCACTTTGTAGTATTTTTGCATCGTAAACCCCCAAAATGCGAATTAATTTCCGTAATGGATACTACCTTTCCGGTAAAAACAATCAACCGATACCCATACACAAGTATATAGTATCGATGGGACCCGTGTTAGAAAAATATTATTTTTAAGTCGTTTTGTATATGTATGGAGGGTTTATTTTATTTTATTTAGTCTAATATAAGAAATGAGTTTTTACCTCCATACGCGTGCGTCGTAAACACATACGCGGCCGTGGTAAATATTTACGATTTTTCCAGACGCGCGCGCGTTGTTATAATAATACAAATAATTTATATTATTGGCCGTTCTCCAACATGACCCGAATCGTTTATTTCATATAATATTTTTTTTTGTTCTCGATTTTTTTTACGTAACTATTCATTTTTTTTTTATTTTTGTTGGACAGTCAAAATCCTAAACAAATGTTCGAAATAAAAAATCATATAATAATAATAATAATAATAATAAAAAATCACTGCGGTATCAAATTATTTCAAAATAATTATACATTATGTCTGAGATAAATATATAAAATATTTTTAATGAATTGTCCATAGTATTTATATTATATTGTTTACGAATTACGAACTGAGATATAGTATGGTTGCCCAACAAGCTATGATAATCTGCTATCGTCATATGACCGTAAATGTGACTCTTTCGAATCAGCTGGCATGGGTGTTAAACTGGTAAATCTAACATTTCAAGTGTTAGACTTTTAATCTTCAATCTATGCCTTTGAACATGGTTTAAAATATACATTTACAATGTACGAACAACGCATGAAAAGAAAAGCGTAGTAGTCCATTTTTGAAAATTATTCAGCTGAGCAAAACTTCTTTACAACTGCATAAACTGCATTGTATATAAGCTAGTAATATTCTATATTTTACCTTCAGTATTATCTAACTAAAAACATTTATCACCGAGTGAAACTCAACATTCAATGATAGTCCAAAGCATCATCGATTGTATTATCATCTTGAAATCAGAAAAGATGGACTTCCTACCCTTCTTCCTTTGTGTCTTTCGAATATTTATACAATGTATATATTATGCTATGCCGTGTAAAAAATTATTTCATACAGTGACGAAATTATGAAAATGAATTTTAATCTACTTTAGCGGTCATTTTTTGATATTACTTTGAGCATGCATACTATTTTAATTCGTGATACAAATACAAGCTATTTGAGTATGTAATAGACTCATATTTCGTGTATATATTTATTACTAGGGTGTTATGTATGTATCTTTATACATTTATATGCATTGCATGTTTTTATTGATCGGTTCAAAAAATGGCTTGGTTAATACTAACATGTGTTTTATGACTTAACGATTCTATATACATAATTTAATTTTGAATATTTTGGCGGTTCTGGATATTTTGTAGGGCATATAGTGTCACGTGACTTTTAATTTCTTATCTTCTACTACATGATAATGTTTTTTCATTAGCTCGTTGGGCGACCACACAATCTCCAAGTAAACGAGGGACCGTAGATATAAACACTCATTTGTCCATGTAAAATGGTTAAGTTTATAGGACACCTTTAAAATGTAAGGAATTTCTCGAAAATAACATATCTAATCTTTTTTTTTTAATTTAATCGTATTCATTGATTAATTTATATATAAAAAAAAAAGTCAATTATATGAGATCACGAGATTGGAAATACCTATATTATATACTTATCTCGCATTGCTCATGTTGTCGCGATGAATTATTATTATTTTAATATAATATTATTGAATTCCTATAATTTAACGCATTCCAATCGATTTCGAACGGAATTCAGAATAAAACTGTTTGCGGTTCGTTTTCTTCACTGCCACTGCCGTTTTCCAATTATATTTTCAATTTAGAGTATAATCGGACAATTTGAAAAATTACATCTTTAAAATAGGTAGAATAATTATCACGCCGTTTGCGTTGAATATCCTATACATTAATAGATCTGAAATTTCGGGCATTGCCCTGAAAAGTATGAAAATAAAATATCAATAGAGGTTATTCGGTAAATTAATAGGTTTGAATTTTAACAATTTTAATTTAATTGGTTTTGTGTAAATTAGCCGTATCGAGGAGTTATAATAATAAGTTTTTAGTTTTAAAATATCTTGTTATTTTCGGAGGAGTATTTGTATATCGAGTATGTATTAGTAAACCGTTCGATTAAAAGGTTTTAATTTTTTTTTTATTTATTTTTAATGTCGGCTATTTCAATCTGTGTAATTTTTTTTCAACTTAACCTTACTCGATGAAAAACAATTGACGAGCATAATTTTAATTTTATAATAGTAAGTTTATGTATTGTACTTTTGTAATTTTAATTAGGTTATACTACTCGAATACCATAAATTGTTGTGGGAAGATCTAGATAATTATTGTTTTATACATTCTATAACATTCGATATATTGATGTAAATAATAATTAAGTATTTGTTTTAAACATATTTTAATATTTTAAAAAAGAAAATTTTATTTGTTTTATTCAAAACCGAAGAAATGGTCTATTTTTTAGAGACTGGTATAGTATTATAATATATTATAATATTCTAGGGGATGGGTAAAAATCAAAACAATAATTCTAAAAGGTTTTAATCTATCACTAACGTAAATAATAATTATTTGTTTGGTTATTATGATTATTTATCATGATGAATAATTTTAACTCTTATAAACGTATTAAAACGTATTTTACCTAACGCTATGTCGCATCACTTCGATAACTGCTGCAGCAGAGTCGACCCCAATAGGTTTCGAATTGCACACTTCTATATAAAATCCGACACGTATTCGACTATATTGTATTAGCAGCCCGTACCGAACGAATCTAAAGAGAGGAATGTTAAATTCGATACTTACTTAAGTAGGTGGGTAACATTCCCCCCTCCCCTCGTTCATTAGTTTAATTAAATACGCGTAATACACGTAGGTAATAAAGAAACCAAGAGAGTCCGGTTATTGTCGAAGTTTACCAGAGAAAATAAACTATATAATGTCTAGCTTTTTAAATATTGTGTAGGTACTGTTAATAATATATTATCTGTGTCTGTTATAATATATTATACATCAAATGAAATCATACTTGTTTCGAGTTGTTTTATAGGTGGATTGAATTTTAATATGAATTTTACCGTCATATTATTGAAAGAAGGTGTTTTTGACGCTTTGAAAAACCCTGCATCCCACCCCTCAAATGGATTTAGGCGGGTGCAATTTTGTGTATGCACGATGGCGTTTTTACTAATGATGTGCCTTTTGGGTATTTATTAACTTTAAACTCATCTACTATTTAGTTATTTATTGTTTTATAAAGTTTTTTTTTGTATACAATGCAAACTAGGCGTGGATAGATATTTGATATTAATTAAATCATCACGGGTATTTTTTCTTTTTACCATTTTTACTATAGAGTATAGGTAAGTAAACAAATAGTAAACATAATATGTTTAGGAATTCCGAATTTTGTTAATTTTTTTATTTTCGTAATGATTTCGGAATATTTTAAGAAGTATATAATTTAAGTTGCAATTTACAGACGAACTGTAATAATAAAAAATATCAAAAAATATTTGAAATATAAAATAATGATTTTTGCATAAACTATGCAAATTATAATATACGTTTGATGTTTATAAGTTTTATTAGGTATCTAGCTATACCTAATAAAATTAATATAGCTATCCTCGCATCGTTTTTTTTTTAAAATAAATATTTTGACTTGTAGATCAAGTATATCTAATATAATAAATTATACATATTCGTTTTTAAGAAAATATTGATAATTTTGAAAGTTGTATATTGTATAGTTTCTCATTAGATAGAAATTTGAATTTTACGATGTATTTTTTTTCTTTTTGTTTTTTCTTTGAAAATGTATTCTTTAATAATTCTGTTTGTATAGTCGCCTTTTGAAAATAACGTTTAAGAAAACCTACTTTAGGAAATATAGTGAACTATAGGTATCCGCTCCGCATCATATTGTAAACAATATTATGCAAAATCAATGTAATCTTCTTGTATATATATATATTTATATACTTTTTAAGTTTTCAGGGTATGGACAATATTTTTAAATGTTGACTCACCGCTTGTGGTTTTTATAATGTTTTTTTTCTATTTTGCGTAGATATGACTTATTGGTATTTACGGAATGAAACTTATGCGGTAAAGCCCGTACAAAAAAAAATTTAAAAAATAAAAACTCATCAGATTCCAAAGACGGTGCTAATAAGACCGAAGAGAAAGAACGGTGGAGGTGGGGGGTTTGGTGTGGGAAGTAAAAGTTCTGTGATATTTGTATTCTGGCGAATAATATACGGATGCGCCCGTTTTAAAATCCATTCGGAATTATTATTTTCTCTCGCGGGAAGAAGAAAGTTTACGGGCGTGCCATGAGGAATCGACCGAAATGAATATTCATTTCGAGTTAAGGCTCTTCCTCTTCCCCCATATATAAACTTTAATTTAAATAAAACATTCATTAACGGGTTTTAAGTCTATCCTGTTTTTGAAAAACAACGAATCGGGTGACTATATTATTATTATTAGGTATAATATTATGATTCGAGAAATTATTTTTTATCGATATTTCCTGCTTCGGTTCGTTTAAAATCTATTGAAATATTGTCTTGTGTATACAAGTGGGTTTTCCAAATTTTTATCTGGAATACCTTGTATAGATTATTTAAACATAAATTTATAATTATGGCGTATATTAATATTTGTGTTAAGCAATATTCTAATTAATATCGGCCGTAGCATCATATTATGCTGCATAGCATAATAATTAATTCGACTGTTAGTAGGTAGTTAATGAAGTTTGTTTGACAAATTAATAGACAATTATTATTATAGGTTATCAAAATACGATATACCATCATCGCCGTTAATCTGTTCCCATCAATAAATTGAATTTTTGTTTTTGGCATTCGAATAAAATTAACCCATAACTATACCAGGAATGCGGCACAATTGAGAAGAGAATTTATTATGCAAAAACATTCGAAATGTGGTGTTATCTTATATGATGCTTGATATTTCACGATGTGACAGCAGAATAACAAACAGAAGAAGTTTTAAGAAATAAAGATAACTTCGGCACATTATACATATTATAAGGTATACCATTATAATAATTGTCGTGATTGTTTGTCGAAATCGTTTATTGAAGGTCATGCAAAGTAGGTAAAAGTTGTAAGAAGAAACTTAATATGGATGGAGTATATATCACAATATTCTTCTCAAAGACGTGGGAATGAAAAGTTACATAGCGAAAGTGGAAGGATTTGAGTTTTGATGGAGAAGCACGGGAAAGCTGCAGCTAATAGATCGAAGGTTGAAAATGATTACAGAAAAAGAGAAAATAATTTTTTACTATGATATTTTAAATACGGGAGAGAGAAGTGATTCTGGAAAAGTTCAACTATCTCACAAGTTTCATTTTATTCAGTCAAACAAATTCATTTTTTGTGATTTTGATAGAAATTATCTTCGGTTTTCTTAAATCTTATAACTTTCACCTAATTAATTTTTGAAATCTATTCCATTTCTACAATCTAATATGAATTATGGGAAATGATTACAAATACATATTTTCGATAATAAACTATTGAGTAATTTATGTTGATTCGTATAATATAAGATACATTTTAAAACCACTTCCAAATTTGAAAAACTGCCAAACAATTTTTGCATAGTTTTAGTAAAATCTTATAGTATTGCATTTGTTTATTTCATTTTTTCAGAACACCTAGATTTCTTATCAAATTCATCTTAGTAAAATACACGTTTCACTTATCATTAAAAAAAGTTCTTTTATTTTACCTTTTATCGTTCAATTTCATCATTCTCATTTTTTCAGACAAAAGTTTTATTATATTTATTACATTTTTGAAAAAAAAATAATTATTTACCACGTTATAAGTATATATTAAACAAAAGTATGTAATATATTGAAATAATTTTGTATAGAAATAGAACTTTCCTCCCACGCAATTAATGTGTTTACCCAGTTATAATAATATATTATCATATATTTATTTATTATTGCAGTTTTGTAAAATTTCTTTCCGTTTAGAAAGTGTATAAATAAATTGTATATTATATGTTTATTGTTATTATTATATATATATATTTTCACGAAGTGCGCGCGTAAGGTGTGCGGTACAAAAAAAAGTTTTGCTGCCCATAATAGTAATCGCCTTTTTTTCTATATACACAAACTTTTCCTAATAGTGATCCCATTTTCACCGACATTTTTTTTATTTTTTTTGCATAAAATGAATTTTATATGGGAAAAGTTTTAAGGCCTATGATGTAACTTATTATATGTAGTATGGTCACCAAATGGTTTTTTTTTTTTTTAAACGAGCGTATAATATTTTTTAAATTGATATAAATCATGTATAATATTACATGATGTAGGTGGTGTCTACATTCATAAAAATACTCACGATCCCTTAAATACGAATACATAGAATAGTTATATTATAAAATATTTTATTTTTCGAACAAATCAATAATAATAATAGTGCATTTGTATTTGCAATTTTTTTCTAACTTCTATTTATAGTTTTATTTTATTTAAATTTGCATATAATCGATTTTCACGTTTTATTTAACGTATTGTGTTAAATATTATTAATAATTTTCGATTACAGAATTCTATTAGGTGTATCTAATTGCAAGAAACGTGGAAAACAATTTTTTTTAAAATTTAACAAAAAAAAATCTAATTAATATACTCTGTCTACCAAATAGTTTTATTCGCGTCGTATAGCACTACGAAATGAAAACGAAAATCCCGAACGGTTCAACTATATATTATTTAGTTCGAGACCCCCGTGGACCTCTTGAAGGTTCACACAGAGTCCTCGGTTAAGAACCTTTGATTTATGGATACCTTTTATTAATAATAATAATAATATACAGGAACTCCTTAATATATATATATATATATATATATTATAGAGGGTTACTATTTTTTTTTGTCCTAGCATAAATAATTTTTTTGAACTTTTTAATTATACGACTATACATACGTTAATAATTATACGTTTCGGTTTATAGATATCTATCGGTTTTTTTTAATAGTTAGAATTTAAATTTTGAATATATAGGTATATAGGTATATTTAGGAATATTTAGGTATACTTAGTTATACTATATAATCGTATATTGGTAAAATGGGATTTTCTTTAAACATTTAAAATGTATTCATATCTTAAACGGTATACATTATGTAGTTTTAATTGAATACGTATGAATTATTACAATCATTTTACGAGCACAGTGTCGCTGAATATTTTATCAATCATATTATAATAATTATTGGGTGCTAGCGATGTGTTATATCGTTCGTCGGTCCGCGAAACATACGATGTTATATTTTCGAAAACGAACAGTTCAGAAAAATATATATAAAAAATAAATAAAAGTTAATAATAATATATTGATGGATTTTGTAATATATGTATTACGATGCGATATTATATATGGTCGGGATGAAGTTTCACGATTTGTGGTTTACCCCTTGTCCGTTGGCCATCACCTAATTTTAAATTCCGAACAGAATACAGTTGTTTTTTTTTTTTTTTTACCAGCGTCAAACTATATGTGTATATGTATTATATAAATGATTCACAACATTTTTTTTTTTTTGATTTATTTATAATATACACCCGATTGAAAAGTGGATATCGTTAAAGTATAGTATTTCGTGAATGTTAAAAAAAAAAAAAAACGTATCGAACAATATTATTTTCCATCTTTGGAATTTATTTTATTGTATATTATATTTTTAAAAATAAAATTATGCTCTTGGAACATTATACAGGAGTCGTATAATATTCGAATATAATCATGTTTTAGAGTAGATACCTATTATAATATAGGTAGTATTATGTTTACGCAATTTATTAAAAATCTATAAATGACCTAACTTGTATTTTAATGCAACTTAAAAAGTATTGGTGAGTGATATATTTATATAAATAATGATTTAAAATAATTTTTTTTTTTAATAATATACAAAAATAAAACCACGTTCGATATAAAACTCGTCAAATGCGATTCCCCGATCCCGTCGAGAATTGTAGAATTAAAATTTTTTTTTTTTTAAATATAAAATTTTGTCGAAAAAAAAATTTTGTTTTAGATCGAATTAAACATTATGCGAAAATTACGGTTTTCCCTCAGGAAAATGGAAATGAAAAAGTGTCGCGCTTACCTGAGTGCAGAGTATTACGCGAACCGCATGCCCTCGATGTCTCGTTGTCGTCGTCGTCGTCGTCGCGTCTCGAAGTCGTCCCGTTGGGTTGCGTCTCCGATGGCGCGGCATCGTCGTCCGTGGAGCGTGTCCGTCCGGTCCGTTCGTGCCGTTCGAATGCCGCGCGTCTATCCGTCGCACGCCGCGCGCCGGGTCCGGCGGCGATACCTGTGGCGGCGGCGTCGGTTTTCGCCAATTGGCTTTGGCGGCGGTGGTGGCGACGACGACGACGACGACGGCGACGCGGCGACGGTACGGTGGGCGGATGGTGTCGAGGAAAACGGCCGCGCGCGCGTTTCACCTCGGGGCGTGCGCCGCCCCCGGTCGCGCTCAGTCAGTGTACTACGCGTACCGCCGTCGCCCGTATACATCACGACTACTCCGCGTGTCCGCGATTTATTTCTTATACACTCAACGTCGTATCGTTATCGTAATATTTTTGTTTAAATATATATTTTCTTTAATCGCCACTTTTTGTCGCGTTTAATCGGTATCGAGTCGATAGTATCTGTTTTGTCGTTTTTTTTTCTATTATTATTATTTTTATTATTCGCGTATCGTTTGTCGCAACCATGCGCCGCCGTCGAGGGTTACTGTGTACGACAACGGCGAACCGACAGAAATCGGATATCCGATAATAGTTATTATACCTATCCATCCAAAAACACACACATATTGCCCTACTCTTCTGGACGTAAATACCATAATATAAATTATGTGCATCGCATAAATCCATTTGGATTCGGTTTAGGTTAGGTTCAAATCGCCCGTTGATTATTTTGTACAGACTGCAAGTTATTATTATTTGTATGGTTTGCTATTGTGCGGTCAGGGGTCCAAAACTGTAACCGCCCCAGGACCCGTCATCATCATCATCATCATGTCTTAACCGTTGTATTTTACAGGCTAACGATGTGCTCGAGCAGCTCTTGGCAAGCACTGGTCACCACAGTGTTGGCCTGTTCCGCTGTTTGCGCGTTTGCTTCCGGTACGTACCCTGTATATGCATTTATAATATATATAATTTATTTTACATAATATTCGCGCCTTTAAAAAAGCGCGTGTCGATCGAGACAACAACAATGTACCTGCGTTCCCTTCGGGAAAATAACAAACAGTGATTATGTATAATATTAAGTTAAGTTAAGCTACCCCTTCTCTCATTCTTTATGTTAACTGCAGCATATAGGTACTTGTTTATATATAGTGCGTAACTTGTTTAATATTTGTAAGAGGAAAATTGCCTTCGTATAATAATTATTATTTTTAATTCGCGCCCAATCAGGTGCACTTGTTCGCAAACGCAGCACAACGGTATGTTGTAGTGCATTACGTATATAGGTGTAGAGGAAAAGGTGTTAGCATAAAATTTAATATTCTCTTCCTCCTCCTCTGGGGTGCCGTCGTCAGTTGTAATAATAATTTCTGCCATCTCTTCCTCCCTCTTATGCTTATTTATACTCTGTGCTTTATATGGTGGGTTTACTGGCCGGAAATTCAAAAAACGTCGCTTGTCTACCTGTAATACCGATCGACTAGGGGTGGTCCAAAGTTTTCAAAATATCCTTAGGCTGCTCCGGGTATAATAACTTTTTAATGAATGACCGCGTGTCACTGCACGACTACCTCCTCTCTCCGCTTTTTCCTCAGAAACAATAAGGACGTAATTAAAACCGGTCGATCCTTTGCGCTTTTTTTTTTATATTCCCCAATGTAAATTGTTAAGAATTATCTAAGAATACCACTGTAATAATATTTTCATTATGGAAATCTCATTATTGCCCCAATTTAACATTTTTTAATCTAATTGTCATTCTCTTTCCTTCCGATTTATTTCGTTTATTTTGTCTTTAAAGTCTTTATGTAGTTGTAATGGAACTTAATATTTGTAAATTACCGAAATTTTAACGAAAATGCCGATACAAGTTCTCGTTTAATATTGGAATAGAACGAAATGAAATAATTTTAAATTATTAATTTATCAAATTTCTGTAATTTAATCGTCTATAATTCAAATTATTAAACAATTATATTAAATTCACATATTCCCATAAATTGACGAGTGTTAAAGTCAATAAATTCGCTGTCTTCGTGATTTATTTAGTAGTTTAATGATTGCTGATCTATGTCTGTATGTCTGTATATATATAAAAAAAATAACAACGTTGTCATGTTGTTGATGATTTAATGGATGACATAAAAGATAGCTGTATATCGTGTTAAATTTAAATTCGTATTCAAATTACACCTTCAAATGCCGACAATTGCATGTGTGGAGAATGAATTTAACGCAGTATACGTAAAAGGTCGTATACTTTGTATATTATATTTTGACTGAAACTTATTTAACTATTTATGTTTGAATTATGTTAATTTTCTGGGTAGTATATAAATCAAGTAGAATTTCAATAAAGGTGGTCATTATATAATGTTTTACACAAATTATATTAATTATAATATTATAATTATATTTTTACGATCTAAACGAGTGGTGGTAAGGGGAGGAGGAGTATATGCAATTATAGAAAATGTGCTTTTATGTACGATAATATTCTAGAAATTATGCTTGTATCGATTTTAACAAATAACAATAACATAATGTATATAATATATATGGATGACGAATTACTTTAAACAATTTGTGCAATATATTACTTTTTATTTAGTTTTGTTCATTATTCAGTTAAAAATAAAAAGTATATCAAACTTTATTGTATAATACGAGTATATCACAGAAGGTATCCATTACTCCTATTGAAATTAAATACTTGATTAAATCTCGATGATATTTGTCATTTAATACCCTCAGATTATTAAATAACAGTTAGTTTAATCGTGATGCACGATTATGTTATATTACTATTATATGCACACCGGACTACGTTTCTATATAGATCATCAGATTTCGACGTGTAAACGGATACTATATGTACTATATATAACCCCTGCTGCTGTTTAAGCTTGATTTATGACAAGCATTGAGTGTTAATAAACACTAAGGGACACGTTTGACTTTTGACTGTGCAGATGAAAACGAAAGGGAAGATATTATAATATTATATTATCTACGTAATAATGGAAATCAAATGGTCTGTGGGGGTGGTTTATTATAAGAAGAACCCGGATTTCGATTCCCTGGAAACTGTTGAAATATGCTCTAAAAAATAGCCAATAATGCTATCTAGCGAAATCATACCTTTAAAAAATGACAAATAAAAGTGTAATGATGTATACAATATGGTATATATCATAATTTTAATATTGGTCAACTAGTTATATCATAATATAATATAATATAATATTAATTTTAATTTTATCTACAATAAATTTTATTATAGTGGACACCACTTTATCTTATGAGTTTATAAGTCAATTTAGATTAATACAAAATAGTATGTATAACAGTTAAATATTTCAACATAATAATAAGACAAGGTAATGAGAACCAGACAACAGCACTCAACTCTTCTCCCCTTTCTTTCTCATAAAAAACGCCTCGATTCATTCAGCCACCGGATCCTGCCTTCGCAACTCGCCATCTTATTCGTCTTCCCGCGGGTGCGTGTTGTCCCGACGTCTTAACATTCTAACATCATCATTTTAACTAAATCAAGTGTTTATTTTATCATTCCTACTACCTTTTCTCATTAACATAATAAATAAATATAATTATATCTGTGTTCAAAATCAACATTGTTGCTAAGGATATTCCGTTCAGGATAGATAAGAATATTGTTACACTTCATAGTTCATATTTTATATTAATTGTTTCCTATCATCGTAGGCTGTATTAAGTAATCTAAGTGATTAGTGGGTTTGCATTAAATTGCTTTGTACACCGTTGTTCTCATTATTACAAAAGTTTCATTTTTGAAGTGTTTGTTAGATAGACCGAACAATTTATTTGGAAAATATTGGTTTAGATACCCTCTCCCTTCTCTCATCCCTCTCAGAAAAAAAAACTCAGTATTGAAATTCAGGCCCTAATTATAATTATTTTATAATGCTAAAATAAAAGAAACTGACTAGTGAATGATAGTATAGGTAGACCTATAGTAAAAATGATGGAAAAATTACGATATTTTTGTATCTGTATCTATATGTCCATACGATTTGATTTTCTTTATTTATGGTGGATGAATGTATATATTTTTATTTGTGTTTGGTTCAGTTAATTTTATTATTATTTTTGTTTTACTACTATCGAAAAAAAAGAATCCTAAATCTATTATATTTATTTTCATTATATTATATACCTACTCCTACTGTATAGGTATAGTTTTTACATTGAGCAATAACTTAATATAGAAGTGATTGTATATAGGAGACCAAAAAAAAAAAAAAGAAGACAAATTTTGTATTTTTGTGACTTTCAATCGTGTTCTTAAACTATTGTTTTGATTTTATATAGATTTTATACGATATATGTGATGCGATGTGAAACTTTGATATTGTGTTTTTATTATTTGTGTTTTTGTTTCAAAATACTTATTGTGTCTCTAGTTATAGGTATAGGCAATTTTGCTCGTTTTTTTTTATCGTGTACGATGTTCATTTTGAAAAAGAATTGTAGATTTAGTCTGTATAAAAATGTCCATCATATTATTATCATATTTCGGAAACACCTAAAGAACTACTGCAAATAACCGCAAATTTCGTACATTATTATGATTAATTATTCATTAGTTTCCGTAATTTCGTTATGAATCAAAAAGTAATGATCATAGAAGTTTATGAAACTTCACGACTAAAGATTCTTAATTTTACTTTCCAGGTGAAACATAAAGTAAAGTTTTATATAAAACCACATAATCATAATTCTTCATCATGTAAATAATTTTGCAGTGCCGATGCCGCCATAGTGTATTGTAGAATTGTCAATTAAATTGGAATTAATTTTTGATATTACGATATTTATGTATTTTTTTTATTTTTTTTTTGCTCAGCTTTTTCACCAGAAAACTTGCTCGGACTTTTACATATAGCTTTTACATACATGCAGCATACACCTTTTTTGAAAGAAAATTGTCGTAGGGAGGTACTTTAGGGAGATCATTTTTCGATTTTCTCAGGAGTTTTCTCATCAAACTTGAAAAACCGGGATAAAACATGGAAAAACGTAGGAAAACCGGGGAAATCGGTACAATATTAAACAAAATTATTAAAAAAAATACATAGAGCCCATTTAATTATTTTAATATAATATGGCATATATATTGTTGAAGTATCACTTCCAACTGAACTATTTTTTTCGTAAGCAATGGTTTATTGTAAAATACAAGTATACATTAAATTATCTATAACAGTGGCTGCACTCGTTCCCATTATCCTAGAACGTCTTTGTTTTTTCGTTTTTCGTCCATCTCGACACGATGAAAATTTCGAAAATATATCTAATGATGATTATTTTCTTCATTAAATTATTATATAATTTCATACTAAATTTATTCGTTGGGACAATTTTATTATATACTTATAAGTATTTCAATACAAATAATCGGTCGTAACTATATAGATATAAATAATACTAAATATTTTATGTTAAGTCAACATACAGTCAAGTAAACCTGCTATAGTCTGATAGTTCATGCAACTCAGGGTAAACTGCCACGCTTTTTACTTGTTATTGCATTGTAGTAGAATAAAGACGGTGAACAAAATAGTTGGCTGCGGTGGTTCATTTTCTATTTTCTACTTATTTTACTATTTTAATTACCTGTATATAATATTGCTTGGATAATTATAATCATTTTAAGTCTACTATTATTTCTATATTTATGAACCTAATACACTTTAAATAAGTTTGAATGAGAAAATTCTCGATTATGTATTTGATGCCTGAACATGGAAATTTTCAAAAAAATATTCTGCCACAAAGTTTTTTTAAAAAAAAGTTTTAAAATAAAGGCGAAAGAAAGATACTTATAACAAAAAAAAAAAAAAAATAAAAATAAAATAAGGAGTCTAAAATCTAAAAAAAAATCATCGTGATAAATATATTATATGTATAATGTTCACAGTATAATATCATAAATTGATGTTGTAATATCACATTATTTATTTTTTTTTGTTACTATAACAAATTAGAGTTTATAAAACCAGTGAAATTGATCGAGAAAAAAGTTTTTTTGTGTCAAAAAAAAAAAAAAAAAAATAAAAAAAAGGCACCCTGTATACAAATAGAATATATTTGTTACCAGGGAGAAATTCAATTAAAATACGATGCCGAAATTAAGCGATCTCGTTTACGGACCTGGCAGTTTTTTTTGTGTTGGTTTCCGCATTGTGTTTGTCCTTATTGTAGAACGTCGAAATTAAACAATAAAGAAATTGCGAAGGTATTTTGATCTAAATTAAAAAGTATAAATGTCGTTCTCAATGGTTATCGATTCTTATTAATGACGGTGGGCCTTTATTGCGTTTGCGGCGTATCTCTTACAGTTTGATAAAACGTATTTTTTAACGCTATTATACAAAATAATTTAACGTTTTATCGGTATTCTTATATTATGTTGTTTCGTTATATTTGTTATTTATATATTATTGTCACATGACTTTTAACCATTAAAACGAATGCTTACATCAATATACATATATATATATATTTATTGAACTTTCTGTTATGTCTGGCATAAATTATTAAGTTTTTGAGAAACTGTTATAGTTTTATATTGTAGTTTTTAAGGTATATGTTCCTAATAATAGTTTAATTTATATAGTTATAAAAAAAATGTTTCACCGATTTTATTACTTTAATAATATCATGTTTTACAAATAAAATAAACACCCTTGAGCCACAGAGATCCATCAGTCGAATTTTTGTAACCCATCTGTGTTATATATTGTATTTGTATACAACGTTATTACTACTTAAAAAAAAAAAAAATAATAATTTTAAAAACAATGGTGAAATATGAGTATACAAAGTGGCATGGTTGGTGGTTGAAAATCGAATCCTTTAAGGTATCCAATTGATACTAATGAACCATGAATAGATGTACAAAATGTTATCCCCCTGACTTCATTTCGAGGGTCTGTAGTGTTGTTCAAAGCAAAAAAAAAAACAATTTTACTTTAATCTGATTATAAAACAATTCTAATTCTCGAATTTAAGCTGATTTCGTCCAAAGGGAGTAACCAAAAGGGTTCAAAAGTAGCAAGAAAAAAATGTGTATTACATTTATAACGGACATTTGCAATAGTCTACTATCTTGAAAAATTCTACTAATATTTAACAGTGATATTATGAACTATGAATTTTTTTTTGTTTTGTTAATCATCGATTAAAACATTTAAATTTAAATGGTAAAATATGGTTTTTAATTTTTTTTTTTTTATTTTTATAAATTCTGTATTTTGAAAACGATGCATAAATTTTGAAATCACAGTACTATAATTATAAAAGATATTAGGTTTGTCGGGATTACATTTAGGGTGTGTTTATGAAAATGCTTATTTCTGTCCATATAAAAACATCAGTAGATTCATTAGGTCTTCCTTATTTTTGTTTTTTTATTAATTAGATTTAATTGTGTTGTTTGAATAATATTATTCGCATTGACTCGGTGAAATTACGTTATTTAACATGATAAAAGAAAACTTTCAAATTCAACTTATCTTATAAATAAAAAAATCTATTATGTTTTCTATATTTGTTTTTATACAATTTTAGCGCAAAATTGTTTTTGGGATTTTGAACAAACTAATAAAATTTTCATTTAAACGTCTATACAGTGGCTAGGTCGCTTTGATGGCGGCACAACCTCTAAGTGTTATTATCGTGGAGTAACGGAGAGTTTATAATTTAAAATAAACTCCCTGACTTTTACTATTTGCTGCTTACTTCTTCCACGCATTTCACCACGACTATTTCATTTTCAACCGTTTTAATAAAAAAAACCATTGGATTAGCCCGACAGGTTTGCCTCGTCTTGCTTCTTATTCCGTTCACTAATAATTTGGTATTCAATGCAATCATAATATAATATCTTCCTTTCTACGTTTTTATACTAGTCTGTCTTAATAATACGATTAAAAATATCTCATTTCGTATTACATATAAATTAAACATTTCTAAAAATTACTTTTTATCGAGTTTAATTAAAATTAAATTTGATGAATGAAGTTTCAAGCTGCTCAGATGATGTGGAAATAAGATTTAAATACTTAGCAAAATTTTCAGTAGATAGAAAATAATTTTGTAATTCATATTTGTTTTTTAACGTATGTTGTACATGGACGTATCAATCTATGTATGAAATGTTTATAGGTATAAACGGTTAAAATAGGAATGGCTTGTTTAAACGATGATCCAATAAAGATTATGGCTGCGAAACAAAACATATATTTTCGTAGTTATTATTTCGAAAGAGAGCTAATAAAAGTCAATATTCTCTTCTTACCGTCTGGACAAATAAAACGTTTCTGGATTGCTAAAGACTTTTTAATTTAAAGTCAACTAAAGGAAAATTGAGACTAGGAGGTAAAAATAAAACGGATTCAATTGTATTGGTTGTGTCGTTGTCGTCAGTACCGCGTCGAGTTAGGAGGGAAAATCCTTTTGGTAACAAAAATAGTACTATAAATAAAGTTTAGTCTTTATGACCGTACAAAAGATTTAAGTTCTTATAAGTGGTTTGTACATCGTGGTACACAATGTCTCATAAGTTATATATTATATTTTTAGTCTTCTGCCGATGTCGTAGAAAACTTAATAATAATTTAAACAGTTTTATAAATCAAATGGGGCAATGGATAGGCAATTTAGCTACATTTAAGAATTGTTGAGCAATATTGTTATCTATTCAATTCTAATAAACATTTTCATATTATTATTTGTAATTCCATTCTTACCATACAATTTTTAATAATAATTATAATATTAATAATAATTTTCATTAAAATTAACACTGTAAAGTAGAAATTTCTCGGTTTTTTTTTTTTACAGTTTGTGGTTAAATCGTTTTAAATTTTGTTTTTACTCTAATTTTCTTTTTTAAATACTATTTCTGTATTTTCATCGTCTGATTTATGATATTTTTTATTTCGTTTTTAAATATCATTTTCTTATTATCCGAGTGTACAAGATTTACCAAATAAACGCAAAATGTCTAAATATTATGCAGATTACTGCAATAATTATACATTCGTATAGATAATATTATGAAAATGTAAACGTTACTTTGTGGGAATTATCGTATTAAAATTTATTATCGCCGAGTTTTTATCGTTACAAAACTCTATAATGATTTTGTACGATTACTTTAAATGCATAAATAGCAAATATACATTTAGCTATTGTCAGTGTTGGGAATAGATAATATAACATTTATCTAGATAAAGATAAAAGATAATATGTGTGAATTTATCAAAATAAAGATAATAGATAAAATAAATTGAAAATATCTAGATTAAGATAAAAGATAATTACATTTATATCTAGATAAAAAAAATATTATTTGTTTATGTTTCATATTAGCTGATGTTTTATTTTTTTTCGTGCACAAAGAATTAGTTGAAACACCCAAGGTAAGTGTCAAAAAATACTTCGTATTAAAATTATGATTATTTAATTATAAATTATAATTATAATATATTATATAGGTAGTTTAAATAATTAATTAAAAAAAATAAATACGTCCTAGGATAATGAAGACGTGTGCAGCCACTGTTATAGGTATTTTATTGTATATATTTTAGTAATGATTAATCTTTGCTAACGAAGAAACGATTCTGAACGGAGCTCAGTTGATAGTGATGCTTTGTCAACAATATATATGTAATATTATGGTAAGTTAATTAAATAAGCATGATATATTATCTTTAATAATATTTGTTTAATGTACCGATCTTCCGGTTTTTCCTATGTTTTTTCTGGTTTTTCACATTGGCTGGATAAACTCCAGAGAAAATCGAAAAATGACCTCCCTACACAATATATCCTAGAATTTCCTTTTAGAAATATTGCTATTATTATAAATTGGAGCAAAATTTCTTGTAGAAAAGTTGTCCACAGGAAAAAAGATAGTCATAATATTTTTAGCTAATACTTACATTTTTTACATTTTCCCGTTTTTTTTTCGGTTTTTCAAATTTATTGAGAAAACTTCGGAGAAAATCGAAAAACGGCCTCTGTAAAGTACGATGGGTGCAGCTACTGTTGTTGGTGAAAAGTTGGGAAGGTTAAGATATGAAAGGGAAATTAATTTGTGTTTGTACAATTTACAACGATAAACTATTGTTTACTAAAAACTATTTCGAGTGGAGTTTAGTTGATAGTGATTCTTTGTCAACAATATATCATATGTCATATTATGGTAAAATAATTAAGTAGGTTCATTCAGTACGTTTTTAAATAATTTATAGATAGCGTTACATTCCAATAGTAGTATTGTTGTTTTTAGTAAAATGCGTTACCTGATATTTTCTACTCAGTTAACATAAATCCGATTTTAGAATTTTGAGGGTTGATTGTTTTCCGACAATTTTCTAGATAATTGAAAATTTCACCTTAGTTAAGTACTTAGATAACTTGGTTTTATTTATTTAGATAAGTGCTTACACTGGCTATTGTGGAGTTTTTTTAGGCTGATGTAACGTTTTGAAAATCACAAATCAATACTTTTACTTCACTATACTTTGATTGGAATCTACGTCATTTTTTTCCTGGTTCTATTTATTTATTTATTTATTTATTTTTTACCCGTGGTATCCTAAGCAGAAGACTATTGTTTCTGACATCACTATGGTCTTCTAATAATAATGTACGAGGGGATTGCCAATTTCAACTTTAAACCCTCTAATTTCACATACGACTTGGCGAGGTCGGTAGAGAGAGTCAGAGATAGAAAGAGAAAGGGAAAAAAAGGAGCTTATCAATTTCTTCGGTGGGTGATAGGAGGGGAGGAGGAATGTGGCGAATAATTTATGGACTAACCGAGATACAATAAACGCACGGATACCGGGCTTGGAGAAAAAAACTACGGCAAATTTTTGGCTTTTCACCAACATACCCGTAATACGACTACTGGACGGTGGACATGGTATGTGTGTGAGAATAGCCTATAGGGTAAACGTCCCTTTTATTATGCTCTGTGGTGGTTGTGGTTGTTTTTTCTTTTTTTACCCACTCTTTCTCCCCGGGCTCTTAACGTACATAATTCATGTTCCGGTATCGCCTCAGCCGAACGCTGCACCGCCGAATCGGCGTTTTCCTCGAAAATATACTCTTCCGCATGCCTTTTATATACGTATTCGCGTGAGGATAACGTAATCCCATAATCCTTTGCCATGCTGCTAAATTATCCATAAACGCCGTCATATAAATAGCTATTTGCAATGTACATATTCATATATACATATATGTATATAATTTGTTTTATGTTTTTTCGAAAACTAGTTATTTTAGAACAATGATTTTACAAATAAGAATTGTATAATAGTCTGCTGATGTTTATAACTATGGTTGTTTTTCTATATTTATATAGTTTTTCGTAAGATGAACATCACCAGGACATTTTTTTTAGTTAATATGCACCGAGTGTTCACTTTCTCTCATAAAAAATAAAGCCACGATCGGAAAATCAAACCATCTCCTTAACTTTTGAAATTTTTCCAGTTTTCCTTCCTTTATTAATATATTTTTAATAAAAGTTACAAATTCTACTGAATAAATCATTTACCACTCATTTTTTGTGGATAAACACAATAAGCAAAATATCTAGTGCATGTGCTATGCGTATATTCATTTCTGTAATGAAAATTTCATTAAAAAAGTGTCTTGAGCATCACGTGTGTAAAAACACGTTTTCTGTTGGCATATTTGTGAATTTGTGATATTATTTAAACAAAAAAAAAAAAAATGTTTACATTTTTATAATTTCGAGATTCAAATTTGTTTACGTATTTGTTGGATGTAATTTATCGTGCGATCTGTACGCACAGGTTATATTGAATATTATTCTTTGTTTACTATATAGCAGTTATATATATATACACATATATAGATATACAGCTAGACATAGAGAGGGAGAGAGAGAGAGATATAAAGAGTAAGTATATTCTCGAACTCCTAGATTTTTGCATGGCAAAGAACTCAATCTGAATATATATTTATTTATATAAATATTGTGTATTTTTGATAGATTGGTTGTTGGCGATCGATCGGGTTTTTTGGGTGTCCGAGCAAGTGCTCGAGGGACGTTTGACCCGCATTTTGATTCGTGTCTACAAGTGTGTATAATATTATATATTTTTTAAACGAAAACGTTCGTGTGGTTATGAAAACTAAATATTTCGTTCGGGGTGCGTATATAGGAAATTGAAAAGATAATAATAAATATATAAACGTGAGGGGAAAAATTTACGTTCAACAGACAAACAGAATTTTGCGTATGTGTAACATGTGTGAGAAACCTCGTTCTGCAGTATATTATATGATTGAAGGCATATAGTAGGGTGCTACATTAATTTCCGACTTGGTTTGTAGTTCCGGTGTATAGATGTATTATAATATATCTATCTGTATTTTTAACAAAAAAATAAAAAATAATAATAATAAATAAAAAATACTCTTTAACCAATTTCAAGGTATATCGTCAAGCATCACTTTTATATATCAGTCATGTGCTACTCGGATCTTAGACGTGTGTGTGTGTGTGTGTGTAGAAACACTCGTGTAAGTGGTATTTTTAAAAACATTTTTTGTGTGTATTTACTTTTATTGTTTTCAGTTTTTGAAAAAAAAAAAGCCTTATTCAGTTTATGGAGTGTTAGTGAAGTCGAGAAACGGTACTCGTGATTCAAAAAGCCACTACACGTAATAACAGACTCTCGCCCCCGTGTGGTGCGGGACTTATCGTGAAATTCCCACCGGATGTGAAGTTTAGCGTATATATTCGAAGTTTTGAACTCTATCCTCTAGCTACGTGTATATATGTATATATATATATATATATATATATACGTATAAGTTATTAGCTCGATATTATATCCGAGTCTCGTTATCATTAGCATTTAATTACAGACGTACCATATACATACGAGTACATATGTATACGCAAAGAAAAAGTATATTAATAATAAATGTTCTCGAATGTAATAATAATTATTATAAATTCGTGCCGATGAAATTTGTGTACAAATTTTATCTATTTTAATACGATGCCATCACTTCATCATCGTCTCTATTCATATATTTTGCGTTCCCATACCTATATATTATTTTTACGCTTTACTAGGTACTAGTTATTGCGGAAAATTCAAACAGCAAATGGAAATTCACTTATATAATATGCACACGACGAGGAGAGTAACACGAGGCGAGAGCATCAGCGGCGGCGGTGGTGTAGAGGTGTATCCCTAATCATGTGCCACGCTTTCCTCCCTCGTCCTGCAGGTATTTACCGTCTCGGACACCACGTCCGCTAATGGTACCCGTTAATATTTGATCAGTTTAAATTCGCAAATACCCCTCGCTAATACATCTCTCTTATCTCATTGTGTTTCGGGGTTTTGAAGTATTAGAAAACGGCCGTATACAAAATAATGTATAAGGTCGTAGTTAACTGCTAGCTGTAACATTATGGATTCGTGATGGACGGTAAACAAAGCAAGCGTATTGTCTGTGAAACAGATTTTTTCGACTGTTATGGATTCGCCAGTTTTTTTCATCGTGCCCCTTTGCCGTGGTCAAATTAACGCATATAAATAAACCAACAAAATCTTAATATTAATATTATTAAAAGTTTTAATTTTGACTCTTGTTTTAAAAACTTTCTTCCCCGAAAATTTCTAAAAATGTTCATTGGTCGTTTGAAAATTGAAGATTATTTTTAATATTGGTTGGTATCAATGGCATTGCAAATGATGAAACTGTTGTTTATTGTGTCATATTAATCCCATGAAGTATTAAGCATCTAATGACTGAAAGTAGAAGTTTGTGTAACTTAATTGCGAATTTTGAATAAGATTTCCAAATAATTCGAACCTAGTAAAATATATTTTTTGTTTACATTTTTAGTGTTTAAAATGTCATTTTATGTACTAAAAATAATATCAATTGAAAAATATTTTATAATACCATAGAATGAATTGTATTTTTGTTTTTTTAATACTGTAGTTGACTAAAACTTCAATAAAATGATAAAATACAGTTTATAAAAAGAAAGATATAATATATAATATAATGACTAGAAAACCTTAGTTAAGATAATTCATACATTTCCAAAATAACGTAACCTAACTCATCCTTAAATTACTACGAGTATTGCCTAACTCATGATAAACAAATTAATTTGAATATTTATCTATTCAACCATTTGTATTATTAGTTATTGGTTTTCGATTTCGTTACAAAATTTTAGTTCTTATATTATGTTGTTATCGAAAACATATTTTATTTGTATACATACTATATATGTGTTCTTAGACTCGTAGAAACTTTTTAAGGAAATAGTTTCATTTTCTAGTTACTATTAAATTTTCAAAGGCAATTTTTCTCTTAAATTTTTTGTTTTTGTAATTTTATACGATTTGAGGTTCATAAAACAATTTTTATTTATACCAATACTATAACTGGTATATTCAAATTACATAGCTGTTTTAAAGTTAAATACTTAAATGACGATTTTTTCTGCATCTCAAATATATTATGTACAAATATGTACCTATTATAATAAAATATGAATTTTAAATTTTTCGCATACAAAGGGAAAAAAAACGGTTCTTATTATACACTGTCTTTGAATTTAAATTTTTTATAGAATTGAAACTTTTTTCTTTAACGAGCTTTATAATATTTTTTATGAAACAAGATGAAAAAAAAACCGATAAGGTACCTAAATGAAACTTGTTATGCTCACATAATATCCGTTCTCTATACGTAATTTCCTCACTACTGGTTTGAGGCACGTTTATCCCTTTCTTCCATCTAGCGTACAATTTATTAACAACCACGGCTCGCTGTCCACTGTAAATCTGGATTCCTAACGATCTCACCTTTAAAGCCAAAATTATATATGGAATACCGATGACTGTGATGTGGGTTAAACCACACCAGACCTCTTATTTAAATCCGGAAGTTTATTAAATGAATAGAGTAAGTGTTCGCGGTGTTAGTAAACGTTAAACGATTTATACATATTTGGTTTATATTATAATTTAAAATATTATCTACACATTTTGAAAAGTTATTATCATAATCTATATAAACAATAGTTGGTGTAAACGAATTACCGTACAAATTGCGTGAATTCCAAATTAATATTCCGTTTAATCGTAGACTATAATTTTTAAATTTTAGTTTGATAAATTCTTTTTAAAATTTTCTAAACTATAATTTTTTATTTTTCTTTAAAATTATAATTACTTTTAGTTTCTAGTATAACCTATCTTCTTATCAGATTTAATGGATGCTTTCTTTTAAAATAAAATAAATCACTCGTTTCTTGTTTTTATAAATCATTTATTTTTAGAAAAAACCATTTTTGCAAAATTATTAAATTATATTTTATCCATGTAGGAACATTTGCTCCTTTACTCTCTAATGTATTTAAAAGAGTTCAAAGTAAATATTATGTTTTCAAACATAACCTTTGAATGCACTTATCTTAGTTTCTTGTTATTATTTTTCTTGGTTCGTCTTTATTATTATCTTATATTCATTATGAAAATATTGTTTGTAATCTCTCCTTTTTTCTATAAGCGTTCTTAAATATATTGAAATGCATATATTGTATTATATTATTCAACTCGACATTAAGTTTAAATTGAATAATATAATAATAATAATAATAATAATAATAATAATTATTATTATTATTTTTTAGACAATAATCGTTAGTTAAAATGTTTTTCACTAAACGAATTAGTCAGTTAAAAAAATTCTGAAATAATGACAATAATGAAATCTGACTCATAGATTCGCTCGTAAATATAATTTTAGATATTCTTACGAATATTATTAATGTATAACATCCTTGTTATACATTATGTTATTTATATATATATATATATATTATATTATAGACAATTTATTATTATTTTTAATCATTAATTAAATAAATTAAGTAAATTTACTATTATTAGAAATTAATTATCTTAATATTTATTAATACCTCTGTACTCTGTCTATTGTTTTAGTTGCGAAAATAATTAATGAGGGCTGCGTATCTCCAAATCGGATTATGTTAGTAGAATGGTGATGAACCACTTGACCTAAAATCTATTGAGGGGTTTATCGGAGTATTCTACGCCGATTACTACCTGGCTCGTACATATTCGTTTAGTCCGTATTATATTATATTATTATTACAATTCACAAATAAATTCAAACTAGATAATTAATATATTGAATACAAATTGATAGTTGTGAAGTATCTGCGGAGGTTGTGAATGTGAAGAAATGTTTGAATAATTGAAATTATACTGAAATATATGAAATCCTGTTTATTAATATTGACTAAGTTATTGCGTTAAATAGTCAGTTTATTAACTCTATGTATACGATGGGTTGAAGCTTAAAATTCCTCTTTTTCTTTCGGTATTCTAAACGTATGGGTGATATTTAAAATTTAATTTGAAAAATATCGGGGGGCACGCCTTATTTGAAAATTCGTTCTGTACGATGTTTGGCAAGATAGGAAAAATGTGTTATCCATTCATATACTTCTAAAGTTAACGAGTAGATAAAAATACCAAACAAAAGGAATACAGTTTGAACTCAATTATGGTATGTTGCTTTACTTTACAACCGTGATAATTTTTAACGGCTAAATACTTAGCTGGTAGATATTCATAAAATATTTTTATAGTGTTATTGTTGTGTTTACTCGTTTGGAATTAAAATAATTATTACTGTGCAATTTTAAATCCGAAATTGATAGAAGAAAAAGTTATAAATCTTAAATAGTGTTTAATATATAACTACTAATTAGTCTTTGATTGACGTGGGTTACTCGTTCTGTAAACGTATATAAAGTCGATGATAATATTGTATGCCGATTTCACATTCCACGATTTATATTTTAATTTAGATAAGTCAAAAAGAAAAACACATCACGTGAGATATAATGAACGAAACGAAATGTGGGTTGTTTTTATATTATACGCATAATATTATATAATGAATTATGTAATTATTTTACAACTTCAAAATCTTTATATTTCATCGAATATTTACTTAATTTTTTTATATTGTTTAATGTGCAATTTAAATTATTTGTTTCTTAGTTTTAAGTTTTCAGCTGTGCAGATTGATAAAAGTATGTTTTTCTCACAATTTTCATTGGATTCAATTATGCTAAATATATTTTATGCATGCCGTCTCTGACTATTTGTGCTTTTAAGTTTTGAAGAAGTTAGATTAGTTCCACACCATATTATTCTTATGTATCTTATCATTCTTATTGTTAAAAACAGTATCTTGAGATTTTTTTTCCCCTTAGAATACGTTAATGTCAAAAAACCTTCCGTTCGAACCATAAATTAGTTTCTGTAGGCTATTAGCGTCAGTCCGTCTTCATGCTAATGATTTAATCATTGGAAGTTTCACCCTTCTTCGGTGGATTGATGGACATGCCCTACAAAACATTAGCTCGGTTTTAAAGGAGGCTGAATTATTTTTTAAATTCAAGTACATTTTTTTTTTACCCTGCTCGTACGATAGCCATCTATATATTATTATGTATGAGAGGTGTACAGTTTTTTGTCCGATACTATAATTACTGCACTTTTAGGAGTGAAACTTTTCTATATACATCATAACATACCATGCTTGCATATCAAAAATTATTTTTTGTAAATTATCTCGAGGGAGAAAATCTGTTTTCTGTTTCGATTTCTATATTTTGTGATCACAAATAATTATATTTTATCCGTTTGAAAGTCTGCAATATAGACATTTTTGCGCTCAATGAAAAGTCATTTTTCTGTCGAGTGCCCGAAGGTTTTGTATATAGGAATATCCCATTACCCGGCGCCGCCGTGATGTACCTTTATCTTTGCAGGATACCTTGAGGCTGTCGTATCAACGGTTTTGTGTTTACAGGAACGTTTTCCTCGAAAGGTTTCCGATAGTATTTGCCTTCAATTATCGACCAGGTTAGGCGACGCGTATATCTATATAGATAGAACAACAACAAAATTATAATAATAAAAATGGACTGTTTATTCCATCACGGGGTTTGAAATAACAGTAACAACAGTCGACGGTATTTTTTTTTTCATTTCGCTATGTAAACTCCGTGCACAACGATATGTGACGTGTATCGATTCGCGTTCGGCCCATGGGTATTTACGTCAACTAATATTATATGGATTTTCATGGACGAAAAAGCTTTATATTATTGACACGAGTTGTCTGTCTATCTTGTTTCCCAGGGAATGTCGATATTTTTATTAGTGACGTATAAAGACAAATTATTTGGATTCACGCATCAGCTTGTATATAATGTTGTACCTATATGTTTTTGTTTAGTACCAACTTGTCAATTTATACTTTTATTCCATTTTCATTTAATATAATATATAAAACTAATTATTTTTTATGTAAAGTAAACTGTAGTAAATATGCGGTGTTAACATGTTGTCGGTACAATTAATAATACAAAAATACCTATAAAATGTTGTAATGACTCAATAAAAAAATAAAAATAAAAATGCAATTTCTATATTTTTTGATAATTATTATGTTTTATAAATAAATAAAAATAATTTAAAATACTGTATAGGATACTGCACAATATTGCCAGTAGACTGTAAAATATGAAAAAATAAATGCTATAGTATTTCCAATCGATTTTGTAGGAAACTGCTGCGAGTAAAACTATTATTGGAATTCGGATGAGTTTGATCAATCTCGTAGAATTTTGCTTTCGTCGTTGTACGTATTTGTAAAAGAAAATTTAAAACCGTAATAACAAGTCTAGAGTATATTTTATTGATTTCGGTGCAAGAATGTTATATCGCTATATTGCGTAATGTGGAATTGGTATAAATATATGAAACGGTAACGGAAAATTTAAAGGATATCAATCGATAACCAAAAGTATTTTTTTAATTTTTTTTTTTACAGTGATCAATGTTTTATATGTGACCATTTGTGATCTAATATATTTTTATCCTTAAATCATTTTTCAGTCGAATAATAATTAGTTACTTTTATAGATTTTAAACTCGTATGCGTATAGTTTGTATATACTTATATATGTATAGTAAATTCCGAACAAATGCATTATATTGTAATATGTTCTTGTAAAAAAAACAACGTTAGTAAATACACGATTTTGAATAAAAATGAGGACGAAAAAATACGCACACGCAAACATATTATTATTATTATATAAATATGTGAAATGTACGCTTAGATATATACTTAGACGTATTCGTGTATATTATATACTTGTTAGTCGTAATGGACGAGTAAAATCGCATAATAAGCCCCGAGTCAACAAACAACTGCGGTTATTTAACCTGGCGTTTCTAACCGTAATTTACGTAGACCGGTGGGGGTATTATGGCGGAGGACGAAAGGGGAGGGCATGGCAAAGTATATATATATGTGTGTGTGTGTGTGTAGGTATACGTATTTATGTGATGTGTATCCGGAAGTGGTCGGTTGGGTGACGGGAGAGGCGAGGGGGTAGTTAGACAAAAGACGGACGAGCCCCATGGGAGGTTTTATATAATGTGCGTTTACACGTCACCTATATGGGTGAGGAAGGGTATAGCCGTTGGTTTAGCTAGTTCCCCCCATCATTATAAATATATTATATTTTTAAAAGAGTCATGTTCTGTGTGTTTTTTTTCCAAGGTATGCGTTATTGTTATTCGGAAAACAAATAATAAAAAATTAGCCCTTTCCTATGCACGATATTATGTATTGCCGAACAATGAAACATAATATTAATATCGATTATGAATTGGAATGATAATAATAAAAACAATTGTCCATACATCTAACATTTTCCGAAGTCAACCTTTGACCAGAAACAAAAATAATTTCCGGCTCTTTGTAGAATCACTCACCGGCTTGTGCATCTTGTTTGAAAGATAATGACAACAATATTTGTGTAGTTTTCTTTTCATATACTATATGTTTTATATTGAATAAGACTGATACGATGTAGATATTTTAAGAATAAATGAACGGTGCACTGACCCGTGTGTTACAGACATGCAGTACAGACTAAACGCGTGCTGCAACACCATTTGCGTGGCTCTTCCATGAAAATAGAAAAAGAGATTAGATTTATTTTGATTTTATGATTGTATTTCGTTTTTATGTGATTTGGTATAATATTATAATGTCATCGGTGTCGGTAATTTGAATAGAATAATAATTACGCGGTTCAATCGCTGCATAATAATTATTATTATATTTAACCATTGTGAACTCGAATTGTACTTGGGTAAAAAAAAGGTTATATATATATATATAATATACACGATTGCGCATTATATTATGTTCAATGGCGTTTTTCCGTTACAAAAGTACAAAAAAACAAAAGCGTTTATAATACACGATACTATATACTACACACCCAAAAGCCCTTAATAAAACCGGGGTTGAGAAAGGGGAATTACCGGGAAAAAGTGAGAATATAATATAGTTTCTGCTACCACTCGGTTACCGCCGGAAACCTACGCACTGTAATATTTTAATTATGACGGCGGGAACGCTTATACGAATGGTATTTCTTTAGTTTGCTGTATGTCGAGTTTCGCGTCTCTTTTATTTTAATTTTTCTCGAGGAGCATTTTTAGTTTTTTTTTTTAAGTTTTATTTTATTTGTCGTCAAGATTTTTCGGAAGACCAACGTGACATTTGATAATATAGGTATTCCTGGTTAACCCTATAGTATACAATATACACGTATTATAGTATAGGTTATGTATAGTATACGCATAACACATATTACAGTAATCATAGATAGACGTTCGTATGATCGTATAAACGGAAAGTTTTTCTCAGATATCCCATCACGTGTATCATAATATATTCGAGTGTTTAATTCATTAGTGTAGGTCTTATTTATATTAAGTGTGTAGGTATATATGTATAAAAGGGACACGCGATAACGTCATTTGAATATTTTAGTTTTCTGTGTGTAGTGCGTACTGTATACGAGTATATAGTGTATTATATATACTCGTATATATAATATGTATACGTTATATACGTGTACCTAAATCACGACATCAAAACGGTGGCTTGTATACCTTCGTCTTTACGATATGACAGGAAAATCGGGGCCATCGAAGAAAAGGGTATAATAATTATTATACGTATATACACGCCATTTTAGTTTTAATTAATAAATTAAGACGGACCGTCCGTCCGTCAGAGGTATACATGCGGTGATGTCTGAAGTAAAGGCCGGGTGATAGGAAACGGGTGGATAGCGTAGTAGAATTCTAGCTGTATAGTATACAGGCAGAAATAAAAAACGACGACCGCAACGGTGGTATTCTATTTTTTTTTTCCCATGTACCTGCTATTCGTATACCTAGATACTATATAAGATTTCTGTGTGCGATATACGACGAGGGTGTGTAACACGACTCGGGTTATGTACCCAGGCACCGCGATATTTACTTTTGACAGTTATTGTTGTTGTAACTGTGTGGCGGCAGCGGCGGAAAACGTAGTGCCGAAGTTCCTCTCGGTGGTGTGCGAATCGGGGAAAAGATAGAAATATATGTAGGTATGGGGGAAAAAAAAAAACTATCACGGGATTATTATTGTTCACTGTGTAACTGCTTTTCTGGGCTGTTTTTTTCGCGTTTTCTCGGGTCGTGATAAGCCAAACGGCTATAATATTGTTCGTCCACCGCGTATGTGCAGCTATATTATAATAGTTTATCGGTCCACGGATAATATTGTTATTATTATTACTATTACGTGCGTACCATATCTAGGTTAAAACATTTTTTTACATATATTTAGGCATTTTAAAGTCTTAAAATAATGAAAAAAATACTTAGTAGTATTATGTATAGATTGCGTTTATCGAATAGTTAAAACTAGGATTCATAAGTTATAGCATCTAACATCAACAAATAAAGCGCCTTGAAAAACTTCGTTATAGAGCTTAGTAAGACCTTAATTTATATAAACAGAAAAACTAGTAAACGCATTTTTTTAAATTTTTTTTTTTTAAACCTACATTGGTGACATCAAAGAACTACAAGTTAAATAATACAAAGGTGAGATTATTTAAGAATCATAGACAGGTGGGAGGGGGTTAACTAAATCTGGGTTTTTGAAGGTGGCTTACGATTTACAAAATAGAAAATATCCAAAAACTAACTAAAAACTAACTAGTAAAGTGCATTTTTTTTTTTTAGAAAAAAAAAAATAAGACGTAAAATAAATTCTGAAACTGTATTATTGCACATAAGTCAAGTTAAAAAAATAAGTAAATATTATAAGTTCTAAATCTTGATTATAACGGAATAATATATAATTTTTCCACTTATGTATACTGCAGATTATTTGGCAATCTTTAATTCGACTGGATTTTGTTGTGGTTTAAATAAATGCTTTTTTTTATAATTAAATATGAGCAAATTATTGGTTTTTATAAATTCTCTACTAGAAATTTTGCTCTGATCGTTGTCTGTTGCATAATTTTTTATTATTTTTTTTTTAATTGGATTTTAGTCGTCTTTCTGATATAAAACTCAGCGTTTTTCTTTATGTTACCATATACATACCATATGAATACAGTGGTTAACATTTAATATCTAGAGTTTAAAATCAAATTAAAAATATAAAACAAAGAAAAATTTAATTAATAGTTATTTTTGTCGTTTATCGAGAAGGATGCTCTAGTATGTTCTATTTGATCTGTTAAATATTCTAAAATAACTTTCAACTTTCAGGAGTGACTCGAGTTCATAATAAATTAATGACGTGACGTGTGGTATTGCAGAATTTCATCGCTGAATATAGATTAACTTAAAAATGGATGCTTCTCAAAAATATAGGTCAGCCAACAAAACCTGCAGGGAGTTAATATTTTGTGACAGAAATGATAATATAGCTATCCCTAGAAGTTATCGATATTTTCAAAATATTATATATACGTATATATTATATATATATATACGTACATATACGTACATATATTCTAATATTTGTCCCCGCGATGGTTAAATTGGGTTTAGCGTGCCAAAATTTTAGATCGATAATCGTGGCCGTGTTAGGCTATTTTCTTGTCATGGTCCGGTCTGCATAGTTAAATTTATTCTGCGGATTATTTCACCTCGAACTGTTAGTTTAGGACTTAGCTTGCACGTTTATTACGCGCTGTTTAGCAAAATTATTTTATCATATAAAAAGTTCATTCTTTCTTTTCTTGTCAAGTTCATCGTTATATTTCTTATTTTAGATTCTGAACAGAAAAAGATCAAGTTTATTACTTATTATAGTTTTAAGATAATGTTTTTCCTCGCTGTCTTCGGAAACAATTTTTTCTCGCATTAAAAATAATAAAGAATGTTTTATACGGTAAAATTTTATCTCTAAAAATAACCAATCTAGATTAAGAAAGTCAGTTGTCATTGGTATAGTATATTTATATTTTAGGGAGTTGATTATTTTAATATTTTTCTGTTTAATATAAATTTTAATTGCTGAAAATTCACACTTTTCTGTTGTTTTTAACAATTTTGATATTGAATATTTGAATTTTAAAAGTTTTAAATTAACTGAAAAATAAATATTTTCTTTGTAAAAAAATATTTTGTTAAATACTAATATCATATTTTTATAATACATATTATGTTGTCCTAATTTAGACCTGTCAACTTGTGGACTAGAATTGGTTACGCATTTCTTGAAAACCTAATGATATTTGATAAATAAAAAAGGAGGGGGACATATGAAAAAAAGTAGATATTTTTCATGCTTTTTCATGAAAATCGTTGATTTATCACCATGATTTCGTGTTTATCATTCTTACATCGTCATACTCAATATGTGGCCGTTTCAGATAACGTATTATTTATAGTATTTTTTTATGACAAATTTCTATTTTTCATAGATAATAATATTAATAATTATTACATTATTTCAAAAAGCAGTCATACAATATCTCGTATAGTTTATTTAAATTAAAATGTTCTCATAACATTAATCTATTTGGATCTGGTAGCTTAATGGGATAGGTAGTGTTAATATCGTTTATCGTAAGTGGATACCCTCATTCTTGTTTATATCATATTATTATTTTATGTTATTTAATTGTTTTAAAATATTCGTTTATAAGTTTTTGTTTGAAAGAGAACGTGCGAGTGTATGGTGTGCTACAATATACTTTATTATGTACAGTCTTATTTTGGTACAACTTATATCATCAGCTAGATCTGGTATAACCTAACCAGATTGTAGACCCTTCAAATTAAGGTTCCAGTATGTGTTGTACATCGAAAAATATTATGTTTCTATTTTCATCCGAGTTAATAATTTCTACGAAATACGTCTGGTTGTTATCAAGAAGACGGAAAAACAATTTTTTTAAAAAAAAGGCGTATCATTGCAGATTGTATTATGTATAACATTATTAGAATTTATTTATATTATACACCAATCGCGTGGTTTTAAATTTAGTTAATGAATTATACTTAATTAATAATATTTAGACACTTACGTAAAAGCGATGCAAATTAAAACATGTGATTAATTAATTTTTCCCTTACACAACTGTGTACAAATTGCATAATATTTATCCCATGGGTAACCGCATTTCGGTACGAATTCAGTCGTTTCGGTCAGCCAGGACGACTGCAGCTGCAAGTTCAAACCCGAATAATAATAATAATAATAATAATAATAATAATAATAATAATAACAATAATAGTAGTATAATTATACGCAGCTTGTCAAACAACATCATTAGGATGCTCTTCTGTTTCCCTCGTATATAAATAATCATTACGTTGCATACTACTCACTCGCTCATACGAACTCACACACGTGGTTTCCCCGAATACACAAATTTACATGTCGCCTGCACACGAGATGTGCAGCAGCAATAGTGTGTTGTCAACACCGCAGTGCGGGGGAAGTGGCATCAGCTTCTAGTTAGCTATAATAGTGTGTAATTTTGATATTACGTTATGTTGCGTATACCGTGCAAGCGGTGTTGTGCTTGAATTGAAGGGGTGGGGGAGAGAAGAAGTGAGGAAATACACGGGTTTTTAGTTTAGAAATCACACGATCGTTTCATGTACCGGATAAAATTTACGTTGACCCGTAGCCCCTTATACGTATAAAGTAAATTAGTATAATTAATTATCTTTGAAAAAAAATAATGTGTATAAAACACCTTGCTTAATACAATACTATTAAAACCTCTGTTAAATGTACCTTGTAAAAAAAAAATAAAAAAATAAACAAAGACCATTGATAAAAAGTAAGCTAGAAAAGCTCTGCCAGCTCTGAGAGAATAATAAATATTATTTGATAATTTATATTGAAGACGCATATTTAAATTAAAAATTACCGGACAAACTATAAACATCAGAACATCAGTTTTTACCCATCTTGCTCTGCTAAAAATAAGCTCCATTGTATAAACCAAATTATATAAACCTACTAATGTTACAAATAATATCTATCTCCTTGTTAATTAAATCAACAATTGTAACTATATACTTATCAGTAATTACAGACGGACGGTTAGATGGAGGGACAGACACGGCTGGGATACCAAGGTGTTCTGAATTTATGTTTAGAAAATTAAAAAAAAAAAAATAGAATTTTAGGTTGATCGTTTGGTAATCGGAAAAGTGGTCGAAAAATAGTAAAGCAATTGCCAATTTAACGACAGATTCCTTATTGTTGATGGCATATCCGAACATAGGTTACATATATGGAAACTTTTTCGATATTTTGACATTATTTTCATAGGATTTAAAAGCCATAGTGAACACTTACTGAATTTTAACTTTGGATAAAAATATTATAAACTGCAATTGGTGTACATAAAAAGACCGACAAACTTTCAACGAATAAATAAGCATTCCTGGATTAATTAAATAAAGTGGTACGCTAATATCTATAGAAAAAATGAAATGTTACTCCGTCCGCTTGCGTCTTCCGTCCGATTTGGAGCAGTGTACGAATATTAAACACAAAGAAAGGGCCCCTCTTTCTTGGGGGTGATTGTAAGTAGAAAAATAAAATTGTTCAACTATGGTTGAGTCAAATTATTTTTTTCAACTATTAGACAAACACAAACTTTATAATTTATGTCGTATTCCAGTTCGACGGTTTTAAATTTTCGAAATATTATATTATTATTATTGTTGCAGTGATGCTTGTAGGGAAGCGGTCTCGCGTGCTTTTGCTAATTAATTCAATTAAACATAACTGACCTCTGTAGACCTTTCACTATTGCTATTTATGAAATATACTAAAATATATCATATGTGTATTTAGGAGTTTGTTTGATTGCGCATATCGTTTCTATTAATTTCCTCTAAAACCCATTACATCACGATTTCCAGTAGAATCACATCGTATTTTGTTTCGCGGGATAACTCTTAATTTAATGAATGTACGTTGGCTGTACTAACTGAAAATGTCTGCGTATTCATTTAATTTGTTACATATTTATTTTAAATATCACATTTCTTATGTTGATTGTAGTCATTCTTTTAGATTCTGAGCGACGCAAGAATTGTATTGGTTGTAAAATGATATTTATTTATCTATTTTATCTGTGTACAACTTCTATCAGAAATATTGTTCCGATTTTCAAGTGTAATACCTTTTTTGAAAGGAAATTTTATCTGGGTGGTACTTTATGGAGGTAATTTTTGATGACATAAGTAGTTTTTATAATAACTGGGAATTTAACGAATATATTTATATCGAAAAAAAGTAAAGTAATCATACTTCTGGTATAATTGATTGTATATGTTTCAATTTTATTATTTAACTAAATAAGAAAAAAACGATACCATTTAATTTATAATTATTTTTGGCATTGTACTCACCGTGGTTTAATATTCTGTAGTGGTAGGAATTATTTTCGGGAGGCAGGGGATGAATTTCAAACAAATTTCTGAAGAGGTTTTTAAATAACGAATCACACGTGCGCGCGTACGTGTACTCAAAATGACGAGGTAACGTCTGTAATTTCAATACAAAATTATTCAACTATACGTATTTACGAGTATTACATAGAATTCGTGAACAAATATCAAATGTCGAGAGGTGGGTTATAATCACCGAACCCTACGTTCACTGGTCACGCTATACTAGGTACGGTAGTCGGCAGTTATATTACATAGTTTTTAATTTATTTATTTATTTTTTTATAAAAGAAAAATAATGGTCGGTACTGTCGTCAATCCTCCCGCCGCGCCGTCGCCTACGTATCTCTACTTATATAATATATTGTAGAACAACGTGACGACGACGCCTTGGATACCTACGGATTGTTTTCGGTATACACCACGCGGAGAAATCATCTCTGCTCGCTTTCCTTTTAAAACGAAACGGGAAGTTTTCGTGTTTCGTCTTTCTCCCTACCCGTCTGTCACAGCCTTTGCGGAAATTCACCGATGTGTATTGTGTAATACACTGCAAAACGGACGGATGGACGACAGTGCGGAAGTCGCGTTAATTTCTGGACCGGAGACCCCGCGGGAGGAGCGGCTGAGGGAGGCGAGCTAGGGGGACGGGATGATGACGTTTCTATATATTCTGGATGGACTGTGAGGATCATGAGACGTGGCGGTGTGTGGTTGTCGGTGCGCGAGAGAAAAAAAAAATAAAAGAGAAAGAATAAGAACGAACGGACGGACGGAAAGAATATAAGAAGAGAAGAAGAGTTTCCGCGATATTTCTCGGTGTTACGTATACATAGCGGCGCGCGACGACGGTGATAGGAGGATAGGCGCACACAGAGTAAATTAAAGTTAACGCGGGTTTTCAATTAAACAATACTCTGGATTTTTCTCGGTTACGTAGAGCGCGAAAAGTTCTCCCCCACCGACCCTCTCCTTGAACCGCCGCCGCGCCCTCTTACCTCACCTACCCCCTCACACGACTGTGATGTTTGCAGTCCGTCGTCACCGTCGTCATTGTCGTATATATATAATTTACACTCTGCAGCAGCCAGCAGTCATCGGACGATTTCTGTTAGGTTTTCGTCGCTGGTCCGCCTCTCATCTGCCGTATATTTTTATAAGGGGCGTAGGCAATTATTAGAAAGATTCATCTCGATTCGAACGTTACATAATAGTTCATACACAACGATGATGTATAAATACAATTAAATTATAATAATCTACAATACACTTGTATTAAATATTATATTGTACATAAAAATAGTCTTCCCTCTTCTCTCCCTTTCCCCCCGAGGATTTGTTAGGTAATCGTGAAATTATTAACGAAAATTTTAGTTTTAGAGACGAAAAACATGTTGCGCAATTTGTAAATGGACATTTTGTTACATTTTACAATACGTATTTCTTCAAATATTAAATTCACAATCAAAGGTTTTTAAAAAAAAAAAAAACGTAGGTATTTTTCATTTTTTAAATAACTATATAACTTGATAAAAATTAATATTAACAAAAAACTTGTTAACTATTCATTATTTTTTATAATAGCAGGCGTTTTCATTTTAAAACCGTTTTCAAAAGCGCCTTAGTGAACATTATAAAATATTTTTTTAAAATTGAAAAAAAAAAAAGTTTTTTATCAAGTCATCTGTGAATCAACAAATATATCTGACATTTGATCATTTCATTATTGTGTCATTTTCCAAATTGGAATTCTAACATTCTGTTCAGGACGATCGTTTACTCGAAATCCGGTAGTTTGTGTACATTTATTAGTTTTGAAGTTATTCATGAAACAAATTGTGGGGGGGGGGGGGTGGACGCAGCCCCAAGTTGGAATTTTTCTATTCTGCTTTAACCAATAGTTTTTTTAAATCCTTTTGGACATGAATGCGCTGGTTATGCATGCAGGGTTTCGTTGTAGAAAAACTTGAATTTATTAAATAATAAAAAAAAAAACAAATTGACATACTTTACACGATGGATGGGACACTGTAGTAGGCGAAAAGTTGGGAAGGTAGAAGGAAATTTATAATGTATATTAAATTGAAATATTAATATGTATTAATTATATTCAAATGTAATTTTGCTCTGATTTATAATGATAGCACTTTTTTGGAAAGGAAATATGACTGGGAAGGTACTTTAAGGAACTAATTTTTTGATAATAAATGATATATTTAAAATAAATAATGCCTATTTAATTATTTTACCATAATATGACATATGTATATATATATATATATATTGTTGACAAGCACACTATCAACTGAACTTCGCTCCGAATCGGTTTTTCGTTAGCATTGTTTTATCGTATTCAGAAAAATATTGTCAATACATATTAAATACATTGTCACTATTATAAGTGAGATTTAGTAATTAATTAATTTATATAGGTACACAACGATAACCCACTGTTAATGAAAAACGTTTCTAAGCGAAGTTCTGTATTTACAGTAGAACTATCGAAATTGCTCAGCTCGTTAAGAATTAATTTATTTGCGCAGCTTATTTTTTTATTAAAATAAATATAATTAATGTTATGGGTTTTGTAAACTTTTGGTTAAGTATTTTGAGTTCTTTTTTTTTAAATTAACTTATAAACAATTATTGCATGATAGGGATATCGAAAATAATTCCGAGCTAATAGCGATAAAAACCTTTCGATTTATTTTGAACAGTGTGTTATGTTTAAATATATGAATGTTTATTTATTAACATTAAAATTTCAATTTGAGGCTGAGGGAGGGAGCAGGAACGGAACCGAAATATACCCTTCTTCCTTATTATCGTTTAATATCCGAAAGTTTCTTTTGACTGTTCTAAACTTTTCTCCGCAACTATAATACACATTACAAACTAAAACAATAATAATTGCTCACTCCTCATCGTCATGGACGATAAACTCTCTACGTCATGCAATTCGTTTTTGAAAAATAACGCACATGTTGTTGTAAACAATTTTCGGACCAGACCGAATTGAAAATGAATTGGATTCTGCAGTGCATTGCTCGTTCTCCTTTACACATCATACACACGCGCACTTCCCCGACATTTCGTCCCGAGTATACATCTTCCTCTCCCTTATCGTTGGCGACGACGTCAAAACCGAAATAATGTAATAATAAAGGGACAAGAGAAGAAAAACACACACACACACGCACACACGCGTGCGTGTGCGCGCTTGGACATATAAACACTGACACGCATGTGTGTGCATCCGGATATATCGGACCCTTCCTCACGTAAAAGCCGTAGTGACGTACGGAAGAGGGTTGGGTTATATGCCGGGTCGCGTATTTACAGATCGTATCCGAGTTTGGACCAAGCTGTAATATGTAAATACGAGGAGCTATCGTGGTTTTTCATTGTTGTTAGGTTTCAAGAAACTATATCTACATATATACTTATGTTTTACGATTTATCTCGAATCTTCGTTATATTCAGGTTAGGATCAACAGGTAGGTTAATGTTTCCCGTTTGCTTTAACCCGTGGTGGCTTTTTTTCGACTAGATAATAAATATTGTTTTATACACAGATTTTAGGTTTATCTCACTTTTAGGGCACGTTAACTTTTCCGGAGCATTGCGTCGGATTTGGACCGTCGAGTAAGCAAATCGACTAGGTCATGTTTCGGCTCGGGCCGAATGATGATAGGGTTTGTGGATACGCTGCCGGGGCTGTACACAGTGTGACAAAACGGAAACGAAGCTGTGTGTACGAAGCGTGTATTACTACTATTACTACACGATCGCTCGTTATATCGATTACGGTATACAGCAACTCGTTTAATATAATAAAATCGTTAGCGTGCGACGACGACAGGTATTATATAAATATAATATTATTACGTATTTCTGGTCAATAACCGTCCGTCCGTCCGTAGGTACTGGGGAAATCTCTCGTTGCGTGACGGCGACAAATTGCACTGGGAAAAAAAGGCGAAAATATCGGTGCGCTAACATCTTTTATATAGCTGCCGAGTACGACGGGATAATATAATGATGACGGTAGATTATCCGGAGTTTCTGACCTTTTCGTCTGAATTGTCCTTGTTGTCGTAATGCGCTTTCTTATTCTGAATAAAAATATAATAATTTCGTCGTCGACTAATTAAAAGAATATAGGTCGAAAAAAAAAAACTATTCGCAATTTTATTTTCGTTTCTTCGTTAGAACTGCACTACTACATGTAAGTCAAAATTGTTTCAATTATTTTCTAGTTAGCCAAAGAAAATATTTTACTCAGCGTATGTGTCTAATTTTCGATCCAGGTCATAATTGTTGGGATTTTCTTTGCAATACGACGACGCCGAACGCGATATTGATTATTGTCTAAATTATATTAAGCTTATATATTTATATACGACCGAAGAGCTTTGCTTTTCCTCATTTTGTTTGCCTTTCCTCTTCTCTACGCAACTATATATATGCGGGGCCGGCCACCTCGGACTCCTAATTCTCCACTTGAAACAGTCTCGCACATCGTTTGAGTGTCTCGGCCGCAGTTCTCACATAGTCAACCGTCTTCTTTTCGGTCTTCCTTCTGCCTGCCGCCGCGGTTGTATTTTTGCTTTCCATATTAATCGACAAAATCACTGTTGCAAAATATGATAATGTAGATACTCTCCTTATTTGCACATTGTGTAGGTATGTAACTGATGTTGATAGTATAATAGGTTATAATATTATTCGCAACATTATTATGGCAAATGTTATTTCAGTTAATTTATAGTATAGCATAGGTTAATATTGCTCGAATTATTCGTTTGTAGCTAATATTATATTGTAGATTCTCTAAAAATTAAAATTGTTGTTTGCGTTTTCCTAATTTAAATGTATTGAACAACCCCGCGAAAAAGAAAGGTGAATTATATATTTTGTTTTTCTTAAAACAACTAACCTTTTTTTCGCTCTTGAGGTAGAAATATAATATATATTATAAAGGTCACCAAAACAACACTGCATTTATCTGTAGGATCAAATTATTTATTGTTTTTATAAATGCAAGTTTATATAGATATATAGAACTGCCAATCAAACAATATTATTTCAAAAATACATTTTCGTTAAAATACTGCAACGACAGAATAAATAACAATAAATTAAAAATGCTTTAAAAGTTATTTCTAAAAGATAATTGTATAATTTAAAAGTACACAGTAAAAATTATATTAGCTTTTTTTCTGTATTAAAATTGTAACCTGTTTACAATTATTATTTTTTCACTACAAATATTCGAATTAGTTTTTCATTTAATATTTTTTTTATGGAATTATCGCGGTAAAAATTGAATTATAATTCATTGTTGGAGTGGGTTTACTTAAATATATTTCGGTGAATAATAATACTACCCAAACAAATTTTAAGTGTTTGTGTTATGTAAAAATAGATTAAAAGTGAATATTATAAAAAATACTGGAATTTATTATCTCTAACCCAATAAAAAAATGTCTACTTAGTTCAGTTAGTAATTGATAATAATTATCAATAGGCACTTATATTATTATTAATTATAAATTGTACGTTAAAAGTAAATACAAATTGTGGTTATTTTTATTTATTTCAAGTTTAAACTTAATTTTAATTGTATTGTTTTCATAGTTCCGTTAGAACTAATGTTAAATTGGTATTACATAAACTTTATACATTTTGTAGATTATAAGTGCATCGAAGAATCTATTATAGGTTAACTATGATGTATGTTTTTTTTCTAAAATTACTTTCAGTTGTAAAAAAGTAATGAAATTATAGAAATTTGTAAGATTTATTCAGAAAAATATCTAGGTATAATCAATTTAAAATTAAATATCAAATAATGGTACATACCTAAATAATTATTTATAGCATTTTATGTAGGTATTAGATATATAGTTTTTTATTAAATGTTTTTGGTGAATCCATGTGGTATAAATAATCGATTGATTGATTATGCCCTCCTAGACTGTCGCGAATCACGGTGCAAATTAAAATTATATATATATATATATATATATATCCTGTTTGTGCGTTTTCGAAATTTCGTAAATACCTGATATCCGTTATCTCAATATACGAGTACTACTGCACGCGCTGTTAGTTAAACACAACAGTAGTGGTATAGTAGTTGATGGTGTTTAATGGGTATACTCTGTGCCGTAGTTATAGCTAAATATATATAGGAAGGATCTTACGGATTTATCAAAGTATACGCGGCGCGAACGAAATGTGTTGGCGCGCCTTAAGTCCACCAAAGATTTCGTCGGGTGATAAAGTGACTATAGCGCGTATACGTATATATAGGATAGCTTTTGTGTGTTGCTGACGGAGAAGGGAAAAAAACCACCACCACCGTTAGTTGCGCAATTTACTCAGACATCCGGCCGAGAAAATCGTTTACACGATGTATAGGTGGTTTGTTCAAAAAAAAAAAATAAGGAATAATAATAATAATAATAAAAAAAAAACCTCAAGGTTCACACACACAACAAATTAGTTGGTCGATTTCTTGATGATAAACAACAAGAATGTATGACAGTACGTGGCGAAGGGAGGAGAGGATAGGATAGGGCTTGGTGGGGGTAACAACAGTTTTCCACCGGACGTTTTTAAAGTGGTTCTTGAGCTGACACTACGTTAAGTGCCCCCACCGAATCCGCCCACTACTACTTCTTTCTAGTAGTAGTAGTAGTAGTAGTAGTACTACTACTAGTATTAGTTGTAGTAGTAGTGGTGGTAGTGGTGGTAGTGGTAGTGGTGATACCAGTGGTAGTAGTTTTTATGTAGTGGTAGTTGTGTAGTTCTGAAGACAAATAGTGGTGGGAGTGTTTTACTGTGTACGTGATATAGTGGGACGCAACAGCAACAAAGTGACTTTAGCCGGGATAATTGAAGTACTATGTATACTCAATATATATATATATATACACATACACACCGAAAATCCCGTTCAACTAGCAGAGAACATTTAAGTACCTATTTCTTTTTTTTTTTTAATTCGTTATTATTATAGGAAAAACATCGTGAGAGGAAAAACTACATTTCTATGTTTTTATTTTATTACATAGAGTACACACCTGATATTGCAAGTGCAGCTTTAAAAATATTTGAATATAAACACCAGAAATAAAGCAAAAAAGTGCTTAACATTAAACAAAAAAAAAAAAAAAAACACCGGAAATTCTAAAAAATTCTAACCCGTTAGCAATAAGTTATAATAGGTACAATATAAGTTTGTTTCTGCGGTTCCTAAGTTTTGTCTAGCATTATAATGCTATAGGTATGTCCTGAGTTTGTATCTATTTCTGTGCTGCTAGGATTGCATTAACGATATCTTTCATTGTGCTCACGATTTTTCATATTGGGCAGTTGTGAATAATATGCTCAATGGTTTGATTAGGGGAACCGCAGTCTAAAGCTGGAGAGGGAGATAATCCTTATTTGAACATAGTCGCGTTGTATCATGAGTGGCCAGTCTTCATGTGATTAAGTATTATCCAATCTTTTCTTTTTAGGTTAAAATCTGGGAGGTTTTTTGATGAATCGATGAATAATGTCGATGGATGACGAATAATTATAATAATTATAATAATACATTTATACTACAGTAACTCAGTATACAATAATAAGAGTTTTATAAAATTATACCCAAAAAAGCATTTTAAAAGTATATAAAAAAATCCGAGTTTCAACAAAAGTAAAAAATAAATAAATAATTTACAAAATCGTTAAACTTTCTCATTTATCTCGGTTTTTCCTACCTAATTATTAAGAAAATCAAAATATGAAAAGAAGTTTAAAAACAAAACAAATATCATATCATACTGAACCAATACGTTACTCGCTGCATTCAGAATTTAAAGACAAATCAAATAGATATACTTATATAATAATAATAATATGCATTTTTTTTTTAACCTTACACTATTTGTACCAATGTATAATAAGCAGTAAATATAGTTTTTTTTTGTTCGCCGATTTCAACAATCTGGTTCTCGAAAAGTGCATACAGTTGTCAAACCAAAAGTGCAATAAATAATATCGCCAAAATACGCCTATTAATAATAATCGTATTTATACATTTTATAAGTTAATATGAAATACATTTTCATTCGAACAACGTTCAGTTTCTTTATGCGAGTGAGATTCGTATACAATTTCGTACATTAAACGTATTTACAACACCGCAGCGTGTAGTATCTAAGATCAGAACAGTTCAGAATATTCATGAATAATACAATTCTAGTCGGTGTTCCGTATTATTTTATTATTATATTTTATAAACAACTGAATAATAATGTTTTATTTGCTTGAAAACGTTGAATTCTTTGTCCTAGAATTTATTTATTTATACATATACATACATATATTTGTAGTTTTTTTACGTTTTTAATTTATACATTTTTATAAAAGGAAAAAAAAATTAAATTTGAGTGAAATAAAATAATTGAAAATAAACGTTTAAAAAGTGTACCAATGTTTTAATAATTTATAATATGCTTTCCTGTTGCTACTACTGCAGTTTTATCGGGATATATAAAGTTTATAATTTTTATTATTATTTTTTTAAAAGTTTAAAACCTCTTTCAAAGCATTAAATTCTATACGAAACACTAAAAATGTTTCATCCTTTTTTTTTCTATAGTTTTCTTATAACCGGTATATCTTATAAACGTGTTTTAGAAATGAAGAAATTATTATTGTTTTTAAGCATCTACAAATCACTGTCTACCTACGACTAATTACATTATACACTGCACATTTTTCGTTGATAATAGCATAGACATTTTTTAATGAATTAAAACTGTGTGCACACTTCCTTAAAATAGCTCCACGAACAGATAGACTGATAGACCTTTTAACATTTGGACTTTTTTTTAGTTACCTCTCCTTCCACTAACGTAGATATGATGTGTTAACTGACTAATGTAAATAATGTGTTATGAAATCTATTAAAAGTCTCTTATTTACTATTAACACACAGTAAATAAAATAATAATTGTAGTCTAATTTAATGGACCAATGGACTGCGTGTCCTTTTGAATATAGAAACTCTCCTCATAAAAATACCCCGGCAATCAGAATAGGCAATTTACGGAACAGTTTTTTAATTTTTCTGACATTAGACTTATATAATATTGTTTACCGTTTTAAATTCTTATAGTAATTTTACTTTCGTAATAAAAAAAATAAAAGTAACGTTGCGATTTTCAGTCGCAATAAAATAAAATATTATATCGTGTAGGTAAAAGTTCATAAATCAAATAAACCTTACAAGTAAAATATTAAATAATAATAATAATAATAAAACAATATAAAAGTTTTAAAATATTTGCAATTTTTCTCTCTTGAAAAAAAATATCTCACTTTTTTGTAATATTGTTATTAGAACGAATATAATCTTTTATTATAATAAATCGATAACAGCTTTATTCTATATTATTTTGTTATAGATGAACGATAATATTTCTCTAATAACGATAATAATATTATGATATTCAAGTGAATTTATTATTATTATTATTTTAAATAGACATTTATTGGTGAATTAGGAATATTAAAAAAAAAAAAAGATTATTATTTTGCCTGTCAATTGGCTCGACTGACAAGCAACGAGTTCGTTATCAATATGCACGCGTATATATACAATGGAATAAATAATACTATTTTATAGAACGGAGCGGGGAGAGAGAAAGGGTAAAAATTAAATACAATTATTAATTACGAATATAATAATTTCGTTCTCTGGTTTTTTTATTTTTATTTTTTAACGTTTATTTTATTATCGTTTCCATATTATAGCACTGCGGTATCCGTCAGTGTGATTTCCGATTCGTATAGACTGGTCTTTTTTAATAACTATTTTCATTATTATTCCTCCTCCCTCCCCCGATTGCGTTGATAATATACAAAGGCAACTATAGATGGACAGATTAAAAAAAAAAAAAAGCCGAATTAAATGATTTTCGCGAAAATTAAATTCCAGGTTAGAGTATGCCGAGGAATTCCTCGGCAGTATCATCAATCAATTTATTATTATGTTTTAATTCTTGAATAATCTTCGGGTTATAAATTATGCGATTTATAATAAGACCGTTTGAAATAATTAATAATTATTATTGGCTTTACAGACGATTTATTATATTTTATCGCAAATCGAATGACGCGGTGGCGGTATAAAAAATAATAGCATAATTTTAATTCAAATATATCGACGCTCTCCCAGATGGGTTCATTGCCGATTTTTAAACTGTTGTTAAACAAAAAAAGTTTTACAGCTAGGTATTTATTAGGGGTTTTTTTTTTAAATAAATAGTTGTAACTTTTTTTGTTATGCAACTACTGTTTAGATATAAACAGCGACGAATTTCAGCCCGCCAAACCATTTAATTATTTTAACCATTTATATTTAATATTGTGTTAATTATGTTTACATTTTAATTTCAACCTAAACACGAAAACTTATGTTTTATAAATAACGTAATTTTGTTTTTTGCCTGTTTATAACTTAACCGAGACGGTAAAAGTTTGGATATAGCCTTCTCTTAATTCTGAATTGGAAAACCGTAATATTAAGTTGTTGTTGTTATTCGATTTTATTTGTCAATTGATTTTCGGGGATTTGAGATAAATTACAAAAAAAAATTATTGACTAATAAATTTAAATTTGTATTACTGAGATCTTGTAACGACCGATTTTGTGTAATGATATGCTAAACATTTGTCAGAGGTGATTTTCATAATTTTTACGTATAGGTAAAGATTCAAAATATAAGTGGATTGTAATAATCAATACTGCATAAAATAATCGTTAATATTTTTTTCGTGTGTTTTATACGAGTTATGTTTTTATTTAAATGCAACTCGTCTCATATTATTATCTGTTTTACGATTGAGTTTTTATATCTATATTTTTATGCATACACATAGGCCTTAGAAACTGAAGCCCACAAGATAGAGAAGATACTTTTTTTTTTTAATGGTGGTTCAATCAGACTTATTACATACTTATATAAAGATTTAAGTAGACGATTTTTAATCAGTGTAATGTATATTAAAAAAAAAAAATAAATCTTATTGTTCGGAATTTAATAATTTTTTTAGGTGATACACTTGTATACAAATATAAATAATTAAGTATTATTTTATGTTTAATTGCGATATCGAAGCTTTTGTTCAGGGCAGACGTACGCGCGCATGCCTCGTATAAAATCATTTAATATAATATAGGTATACATTTTAGCAAATAAATTATGATAAAGATTTTTTTTTTTAATGTATAATAATATACAGCTCATGAATTGTGTTTTTAAGACTATTACGGCGGTCCTTGGGTCGTATTAAATTCTACGCGAACTGTGAGATACCATCGCGGGGTCGTAACGTTGCATTGATGCCATCGTGACTTACGCATAATACGTGAATATGCCGAATGTTTATCGGTGAACTTTTTTTTTGTTTCTTATTTTATTTCCGTTTTAACGACGTTCCTTCTTGCACGACCGCGTTTTCCGATGCGTGCATATTTAATACTATCCCTTCAACAGGTGCGTGGTGTACGCTCGTGTTTTTATTTTTCGTATAAAAAGAAGAAGAGGCTTTATTGTATCATAATAATATACACATTTGATATGTGCCTTATATTATACAGGGTGTCCTGCACAGGTATTTATAACTAGATTGTTAATTGCAAGTGATAATACATGCAAATTTAAATTTGTCATTTTATTTGAGGCCTGCGGGTCACTTTTATACTGTAACAACTAGTTATGTTATGTCTATGTAATAGTTGGAAAAATCAAAGTTTTGGTCATTCCGGTAACTGTAATAATAATAAAAAAGATACAACAGTTATTAAAGTTATCCACAGATAGCAACCATTATCTAGAAAAAGAAATGTCGCTTGTTAATGGCTTTAAGCAAGTAAACGGACAATATATATTTATGTTGGTATAATTATAAGGAATTGAAATGAGAAATTTATCGTGTGATAGTGGAGATAAACACTAACATTTATAAACTAGTTATTGCAAACTTCCTATAGAACGAATATAATGATAATTTAGTAAATACTGATTTAAAAAAATGTAATATATTTTTCGAAATTCGATTTTTAATATCGATGGAGTTTACAAGACACCCTGTATTATATCGAGTAGAAAGATTATTTGATTACCATCACCGTAATGTTTTTGCGTTGGGAATTATCCACGAGCTGTTCTCTCAACGAGAATGCAAATAAGTAAACACTATACTATACTATAGGTAGGTATACTCGTATATATACCTACTACCTAACAAATCATTTTGAAATCTCTTTTAAAATGTTTCCGCCATCAAACATATATTTCAAGACGGCGTGCATTAAGTCGTGAACTCGGTTTTTCGGTTTCTTAAAAACGACGCGCGAGCTCTGCCGGAAATAATGGAATTCGTCGTTTTCTCAACACAAGCAGATGATCCTTTTAAAATATATAACGAATTTTGGGTTTCTCGTTACTACGCACTGCAGTATAATTTGCCACTTATCGCAGAGATCGAATAGGAAGCACATACATACACATACACACACACGTAGGTAAATTATTGAACGGGCGGATTTTATTTTCTGCATTGGGATCTGGTCACCACGTCTAAGAATAATATATTAAATAAATCAGTACCTATACCGTCGGTATATCAAAATTCAGCCAAAGGTCTCACCGAAAATAAGGAGGTTATACTAGAATATTCATGGGGACCGATATTCAATATATACTGCTGCTGCTGCTGCATGCGCACGCCTCTATTGTCGAATTTCCAAAGGAAACCTTGTTCGATTTTTAAACACATTTTCTAGTGCATATGTTTATATATATTTTTGTTCGTTTGATTTCTCTCTCTCTCATATATACATACAAGAAAAAGGTTTATATCGCCACCGCCGCTGAAGAATGGTGTCAAATGCCAGCGTATGACAGCCGATCCGTTTTTGAACTTTGGTTATATCCTTTTTTTTAGACGTGTAAGTACTGTTAAACTTCCAACACTGTACTTATGCTATATATATGCATATATATTTATATTGGCCAGCTATTATATATCGATTTAAATATAATCTATGTACCTATAGTCTTCTGTAAAAACCGAGAATAATACCTACATACCTTGGTATTTTAAAATATGCTATAAATATCTCATAAACTATAACGCACGTTTAATTGAATTTGATCGAACCCATGGATTTAATTGAAATAACATTAAAGATGAATACACTGTACAGTCACAATTTAATGCGGTCATTATTTACAAAGATGATTTTTTTTACATAGATTTTAATGAGCTACTTTAAAATTTTTTTATTATCTATGGAATGTTGACCATTTGGTTATATTGAATCATTCGTGAGAAATGGCTCAAGAGGGTTAAAATGTATTTAGTTAATTACGAGGTATGAAGTTGTTGGCCATAATGTCACGGTCCCTAGGGCAAAAAAATTGAAACAATTAGTGATTAATTTCAAATATTTTTCATATTATCACAGTGTAATATATTTATTTACTCGTTACATTAACAAATATTCTCATAATTAATACATTATGCCCTCTAAGTATATTACAATATAATGGCTACCAGACTTCACATAAAATCATTGAGTAGAGAAACTATTCTGAAATCTGGGCTAAGTACAAATTCGTCTCGGCGAGATCATTTGGGAATTTCTCGTGTGGTTAGCTTACATTATAATATATTGCCGATTCATGGAGTAGGTAAGTATAGGGCAAAGGCATACACATTATTAATTCAACACATATTTTATTATAGTCATAGACTCATAGTATTATAATATAAATAATTGGCTTATAGAATGTACTCTTAATATTATGATGCATTCCATTTGGGTTATGCATCGATGCTTTTATAAATAAAACTAAATTATATAAACTATAACGTTTATTTAAATTTAAATTTAGTTTAGCTCCCTCCCCTCATTCCCTCTTTATTTGAATTCTAGATCCTTTCTCGAATACTAGGTCCTTTATATATATATATATGTACTAGCTTATCGCTGTTTATCAATTCGCGGTGATCGAATTAATGCGAAATAGTTGTATAATGTATAGGTACGCATAATATTATGTATTATTACAGTTTATCGGATCGGGAATTGATATCGCGTATGGTATGCGTTTAGTGCTAATATATTGTATACAGTCGACAAGTTTACAGCTGTTTATTACAGTAATTTATTTCGACTCGCGCGTTTAGCAATTCTGATTATTTTAAATCGCGCGGACAAAGTACGCGATCGTATCCCTGCGCAGTCGTTATTTGGCTGTTATCGGCATTTAACGCACAGCGTATCGTATCCGTTAAAAACGCGCTATTTAAAAACATAACGTGTTATCGAAATGAATGTCAACGTTATATTTGTTTAATCGTACAACATAGAACCGTATATAGAAACTATGAAATGTAAATGTCTATATAGATACATCGCATACATAATCATTGTTTGGTTTTCAAGAGTCACCGCATTACATTATACCATGCGTTGAATTAACGTGAACATAATAACTTTGGTACCACGCGAATTATTATATTCAACGGGTTTAAGAGTTCATTCCAATAGACGCGTGTATATTTTGTTGTTGTTTCCGTCCGACGAACGCACGAAACACCAAATTCGTGTTCGGTAGACTATACTAATCTCGCGCCGTTAGATTTTTTTATATCATATAGTGAATTGACATAGCTATTAAAACGTCGAGGGATTTTTAACTTGTTACGTTTCACACGCGCTTTACTAGCTGAAAAATAAAAAATAAAAATATAAAAAAATAAATTTACAAACACATATAATACGACCCATCTTCATGTTAAGTCGGATAATGGACCATTTTACTCTCATTATATTAAAATTAACCGCACATTACAATCGGTTTGGCCGAACGACATTATTATTACGTCTATCGTTACGGGTGCAAGCAAGTCACTAATTCGTCCGTTAATATAATTGTTATTATTATTTTTTCGCATTATTTTACCCGCGTTTTATTATTATAGGAATAATAATAGCATGTGAAATATTGTCAAAGGACGTCGATATTATAGAATTTCAATCGCACAATATCTTCTTTCGTTTTCTCGTTCTGCGGGGGTATTTCTTTTTATTATACGCGTGCTAAACAATAACTATTAATTTTCCTGCCGCCGCCGCTTAAAACCAAAACTTCTTATTTTTTTTTTAATTAATTCTGACAAGTCTTCGTGGTGGTTTTTTTCTTGTTTTAATTATATATTTATTCATGGAAAAAGTGAAAAATAACCGTTTTGCCATCGCGGTCGTCGGTCGGTCGGTATAAATATTTATAAAGGGACAGACAATAGAATTTTGATTGATGTCAAGCGTTTGTCGCAGAAAAAAACAATTGCCGAATTTATAGGAATTATTTTTGCAATTTAAATCAGGATCCACCTTTTTTCTTGTCTGTTGTCCGACCAATGAAAAAATTCAAACCCTATCGCGTCGTTTACTGCCATGAAAACAACATATGTGCGTTATATTGATTTTGGTAACCACGCACGTAATTCAGTTTTCTCTATATTAAAAAAATAATGCTTTAGCACTCTTTTCTTAACAAAGAATATTTAAAAGCATCGTTCCATTGCGCCCATTACTGTTTTCTTCACCTCCCACATATATAAACCGTTGTATTCAGGGTCCTCGAGTTTTCTTGTAAACACTTAAGATATTAAAGATGCAAAGCGTTTAAGTAGGAGCTAACGGATAATTTTCCGGTTTCTGTCGGTTCGGGAGAATTGTACGTGGTCTTTCTATAATGTTTACAGGCGCCAACATCTCCTACGTTCCATTTATCCAATACTTGACACGTAAGTATATTATATAACAAACTGTGTCGTAACTGTGTATAGTAAATATTTTATATATGATACGAGTGTATACGTTATATTTTGTCCAAATCAAAATAAACTGTGAAATATTTCTACCTACATTAATATGAAAGTAAGTTGCACGAAAATATAGGAAAAAAGGTAGGTAACGCGAATACCTATCTCTCGAATTCATTTCTACTGTTTCGGCGAAAAAAAAAAAGAAAAAACTTTTCTATGAATAATCTAAAGGTTTGAGAAAAAAAAAGTTACCTAGGTAACGAATTTATGTTGCCTTGTGTAGGTAGGTATATATGTTGACCAAAGATATATAGGTACGTAAGTAGCTCAAGTGATTCGAGAAGTTTTTTTTTCGCAGCAACATGAAAAGAAGTATCAAAAATTCAAAGTTTTTTCTCTCTTAGCCCGGCACATAATAATAATAATAATAATAATATAACTGGATAACTATGTGCTGCGCAGACCATATTTAGGGACGAGCGAGTTGGGAAAATAATATAACATACATAATACAGAGGGTGAATGTTAAAAAACTATATATTACGTCATGCGGATACCTCGAATGTCTAAAATGACATTTCTGGTATGTCCTTTTTTTTCGGGGGGTGCATTTTTAAAACCGGGACATCAGAGCCGTCGTCCCATTGTTTATACGTGGATGCGGAGTTCGGATTAAAAAAAAAAATATATATATATATATGATAATAATAATAAAAAAAAATAAAAAAAAAACAGGAAGAGTTATTATAATGTATAGGTAGCTTAGACGTGGCCTTTGTCACGTAAAACGGTTTATAAAATAATACGAATCTAAATATGTTACCGGTAAAGATTATCGTGTGTGCGTATACCAGCTTTCATACGGATTTGGAAGTGAATGAGGGACAAAACGAAAAGTTTTTGCCCATCTCAAAGGTTCGTATAGTTGTACCGAGTGTATGGGATAATATCATCCCTAAGGTTAAGTCTTGTTAAAACTTGTTTAAAATAGTTTTCGTTGTATCGCGATTACATAATAATTATTAGTGTAAGTTTTTCAATTTTTTCCTCTCATCATAATATAAATATATATATATAATTTATTGTAGTTTTTATCAGATGACTTGGATATATATGGCGTAGGATATAATATGATAATAGCTATATTTAATAAAATGCATTATAATATATTATTATCTATTTTAATCAATTGCGGAATATTATCAGCATTATTGGTTTTTTTTTTTAGCCAAGTAACATTCGAGGATTTTATGCAAATTCTTTATTTTGATTTAAAATGCGCGATATTATTATAATGCGTTTGTTAATAATCCAATAATATATTTCGTTTGTCAAATATTTGACAAAATGAATCTCCAAGCACGTACTGTGATGCATAATGCATATTTTAGGTGTAGGTAATACGTGGAATTTTTAAATAGCATTTTTTTAACAGTTTATGTATTTATTTAACAATAATAATAATTAATATAATTAAGAAAATAATAAAACTGAATTTAATCGTTTTTGTAAGTAATAATAATATTTTTTTAAAATAATTGTTATATTTATAAGGATATTTTATACTAAATTGTTTTATTAACCGGCTAAATAAAATGTATACACCGAATTATTATTTAATATTGTAGTGGATGCCGCCGCAGTGAGATATGATAATAATTAGTTTTCCTTTTATAATTGAATCATTTAATCAGGTTTTTTTTATTATTATTATTATTTTTTAAAGTTATTTATAGCGAGAATAATTAACCTTAGTTTCAATTTTATTTATTTCTTGTACTTGCGCGTTTCCGAAGTAATTAGTTTTATCGTATATTAAGCAATAAATATTATTAAATTTGCTTTTTTTTTTTTTAAATTCATACAAAACATATTGCGCGATAAGTGGAAAAACTTCGTGTTTTTACTTTCATATTTTCTACTTATTACTTATAACACTAAGTTTTTACCGGCAATGTAAGTAACCTTTTATTTTTTTTATTACATTGTCCTTTAATGAAATATAAATAAATATTATAATTTTATTAATTCATCGGAACTCCATAAAAAATATGGTTATTTTGGTGTTAGGAATTTAGTAACGAAAATGCTTTATCCCTTCACCTTAACATCCCACCGTTTTGAAGTCGGGACAATTGGGAATTAGGCCGACGATATAGAAAATATTAATAATAATAAAAAAATCCATAATATATGGAATGACGTTTTCGATTGTGTTTGCGACGAAGACACGGGTCCGATGATTAATTAATGCTACCGTTTATAATAATATACGCACAATGGAAATAATAATTCAATCTAAAATGAAAAATATATATATATTTACTATAGTGTACATTTAATATCATTTGACTATCGTAAAACCGCTATGCTACATATTGTAGACTCAAATGAAGGTTAGAGTAGCAGTTAGGTCACAAATGCGATAATAATTGTCATTGTTAAAAATGTATTTTCATTTCTTTTAGAGTTTAATTTAGTTTATATAGTTTATAATTTACCGGTACACCTATTTGAGTAATATTATGCATATTACTCAATTATTCTGAAACGTGTTTTAGCGATACAGTTTTCGGTAAACCGTTTGGTACTTCTTTTTAATATTTGTTTTCACTACAGTATTTTTTAAATGAATAATCAGTATCCGAGAACAGGAAACGTAATTTTTAATTGTTTGCTGAATCCGAAAACCTAGTTATTGTAAAGTGCATTCAGTTGTTAAAGAATATCGCCAAAACACAGTTTGTAATTTAGTTGCTCAAATCGGAATCGCAAATATACACCTAATTTTAATAACTTCATATTATGGACTTTCTTTTCAATCGATGTTCACATACTATGATAAAATATTGGAAGGTATCCCGTCAATTGATCGAAAAAATTTAATTTGTTAAAAATTCTCGTCAGTCAACAATGCAAACTGAGCCTTTGTATTTCTATTTTTTATATTGAGCAAATTTCATTTCCATTATGTTTTCGTTGTAAACCTTTTAATATACGTATAAACACCCTTCAATATATTTTGGTGTTATTCACTTTCTAATGTACACTATAGAAAAAGTCACGTTGAAATAATAAACATAACAAACACACATTGTGACCACAATTTGTCTAATTTAACCGATCGGATTTACCGGACGGATTTAAATGTCGCTTTCGGTATACTAGAGTATTACATTTAGTCATTTTCAATAATTTTTTTCCCATCAAAAACTGTTCGATCAAGACATGCGTCCATAATTATTATGACCCACTCGCTCGTTTCATATTTATGCTGTGCATTTTTTGATACCTAATAATAAAATATTGAATGGCCCTTAATCTTAATGTTATGAACCCATCACAGTGTATTATTCCACCGTGCAACGGACAGATATCGATTGTACGTATAAATATTATATCTATTATTATTATAATATTTGTTGTCCGATGGGAAATATTCGTGTATATTTTAGTTTTTACACGTCGTATTCACGTTTTTTTTCAACTGTTGTTGTTTACAGAACCTCCGACGCTGACAGTGAAACCGAGGTCGCAGCAGGCGAAGAGTGGCAGTGTGGCGTCGTTTTATTGCGGCGCGCGTGGCGATCCCCGGCCTTCAATCCAGTGGCGGAAAAACAACAAGAAAGTATCGGAAACGCTGAATCGGTACGAGGTGGTCGAGAAGGTGGTCGGCGACAGCGAAACCGGTTCGGTTTTGCGCATAGAACCTACACGAGCCCCCCGGGATAATGCGGTCTACGAGTGTTTCGCCGAGAACGGAGTGGGTGACGCCGTCAGTGCGCATGCCAGCCTCGAAGTTTTCGAAGGTAAGTGTGCGGACAAAATATAAATATGACGGCCCCAGCAATATGTACGCAAGGGACGAGAAAACGATTCAAATATTAAAAAAAAAAAAAAAAAAAAAAAAAACATAATGTATTCATTTTGACCACAATATCAAAAATATGAAGAAACTTTTGTTCTTGGGCCTTTATTTATATGGCGACACTGTACTAAGGCATTTGAATAGTAGTGCTCCACTACATTCTCCTGTCTACCCATACTTAAAAGTTGATTATCTTGTCTACGAATCGATGGAAATTAAATTTTTTAACACCAACATTTATTTATGGCAATTTTTTAATGGTTGCCATTCAAAAATCAAACGTATGTTTCATACTTCAGAAAAAATTAACAATGACAATAATGTAAAATTTAAGAATATTTAAGTTGTAAAGTTAACATAGATACCTTACCATATTTGTTTTTCATAATACATTTAATTTGATAAACCTGTATGGATATTTACAGTAATTGACAATTATTGATTTTTATTTTATTTAAATCCCTAAAGGGATAATAAGTACAGAATATTACTTATGTAATACGTACTTATTTAAAATTACTTAAAACTATTGATGTATAATCACTTCAACACAATATTCCTTAATCCGACAAGTGATTCAAAACAAAAAACATTGCATTGCTAGAGTCATGAAGAACCAAAAAGGGGGTTTCTTTCAGTTATCGTTATTATTATTTTTCTTACTTTTGGCACTTAAAAAGAAGAAAAAAAAATTAATTAAAATTAACTAACTTTTTGTATTTTATTCGTTTCGAGTCGTATAAGTTTTCCACTTATACGTAGGTAAATAATAATAATTTCTATTCGATTGTAGTAGCGCCAAGAAACATAATATTATATTCTGAAAGAATTTCTCGTCTTCGTGTTTCTTAGATATATTTTTTATATACACTCTTCGCGTCTTTTTATTATATATTCCGTGCAAGTTACGTGTTAACATAATATTTGTATCAAAATGTATTTTTCCCGGAAGTTTGTCATGTCTATAATGTATTTTTACAAAATAATAAATCTCTGCACAAATGCGAGTATTTATATTGAGTATTACCTATATACTAGTATCTTCACCGATTAGATGATTATTAATGTTTATTTTTCGAAATTTGACTTTTTTTTTTAAGTATATAATTCAATTTAAAATTATAGTATATAATTTAATATATATATAATATATATATATATATAATTATAACAATTAATTTCTTATTACTTTAAGTAGATCGTAATGAATTGAGGTGCATTTTAATTTAAATTTAATTTAATTTATAATACAATTTTAAACGTTAAAAATATCAAATTGCACTCTTCCTCTAATTTAAAATGATCAAATTGTAATCGGGTCCTAAACTCATTATTGTCGAATTACAGTTCGGACAGTTGTACTAGCGCGAATTTAAAAAAAGAAAATTATTTTCTGGATTAATTTGACGAGCTCAAAAACACTTAATTTATTTATAATATATAAAATTAATTTTAACGACTCCAGTGATTCAATTAAATTATAAGTTGGAAGGGGAATGAATATTTTTAAAATTGTTGAAATATCTTTTTTGGCCTGAGTAGTACACTTTCGACCTTTATCTTTTTATTAATCCAAGCTCAATCCATTTTATGCGTTTATTTGAATTTATCCAAAAAAAATGTATTTTGGATTTTTTTTTTCGTTACGTGTATTATGTTTGCTTATACTCTGTCTGCAGTAGTGGTTATATTTGATATGAAAGTTAAATTTTACTTTTATGTTGTTATTAAATTACAAAATTTAAATTTTTAATACGGCATGATTTTTAAAACGTAACAAATAAAATGATACTAGCAATTATGTGTATATATATTACATTATATAATATGTTTTTTACACACATACACACATAAAAAATAAAAAAAACAACCATAGTATGTATTTCAAAACGGTCAACTTTCGTGCGTGAGATTGCTTACCCGAGTGAGTTCGGTACATCAATCGACCTTTCGGGGATAAACTGCGGGGTTCCAGTGCAGGGTCGTGTAGATGTAAATTTTCGGGTTGAAAGTTTAATATCGCGCGGTCGTGAACAAAAAAAAAAAAAAAACAGGGTTTCGTCGTATCGTGCAGGTGACCTTGTCTCGGCCCCGACTTAACAAAAAAAAAAAAAATTCGTATTTAAATACCATCCTGTGATGTATACGTATATATATATATTAGAGAATAAAAACGTTTTTCCTCCCCACACGACCACTGTCAGCATAGGGCCGCTATTCGTTTCTTTTCTTCAGACGGCTTCCGTTCCGAAGAGGGTTTGCCAAGTGTTTGTTTGCTCTCTCCCCCTCCCCTGCCGACCGCGTTCACGTCGTTTCTGGCGTGAAAATGGCGAGAGCCGGTCTCATTCCATCCGCAAGAGCCCGTGGTGCGACGAACACATTTCCTATTCGGAGTTAATCATGTAGAAGTTTACAATAATATAAAATTCCCTTTTACTCGATTTGCCGGAAGCGCACTATTTCTGCGTCAAAAAACGCATTCCCCCTCTCGGCGGCATCGTGTATTTATCTTACGCAACGTCAACGACAACGTTTTTACGGAATGCGTATGTTTTTTTTTCCATTCTCGTTTTTGGTTCGTTCGATAATATCAACTATATATTACACGTATATACCCTTCCTCTTTACTATGTGTAGGTACTATCTCCACTTAAATGATTCATCGGTTTGTCAGGACAACGACAACGGTATATTATATTTCGTTGTATTATACTTCTACGACACTTGGAAACTCATACCTAGCCTCCCCGAGACTTCCTTTATGTAGGATCAATCCAGGCGTTTAATTGAATTTCGCTCCTGTTAAACTGCGTACTGCAGAAGGGAATTTTCTAGCCCGTGAAATAATATTGGGTTTGTCAATTTATTATTAATACAGTTGTGTGTGCCCTGGAGTCAACAGCTTCGTTTCTTATTTGCAAACCATACTTTGAAGTTAGCGGAGGCCGTGAAGATGGTGGGGGTAGTGTGTCGACGGCGGTTGTGGTGGTCGAAGGATCTCAATCTTTTTATAATAATAAGTTCATAATTACTGTTCATACAGTATATAATGTAATAGGTATCACTCTTCCAGCAGCCTCGCTTACTCCTATACCTTTAACATGAAGTTCCACAAAATCTCCTGGGAGACCTTTGTGTCCGAATAAAGACGTATTTTATAGAAATTTGTATATTACTTCCACTTAACGGTGTTTCATTGTTTTGTTTTTTATGGTCCTTAGTGGTTTTTTATTTTAAATATGTTAAGTATTATGCTCTCCATTTGGAATTGACTGGTTTTATAACAAACGTGTTTTGGTGATCCAGAATACTCCAAAAGTAGACTCCGTTTAAAGTTCACCGACATAGTTATCTGATATTAGTTAGCTACACGATAACAATTTTATATATTGTTATTGTTCACCATAAGCGATTTTTCGATCTTAAGTTTTTCCTACTCTTTCTTTCCCCTACCCCTACTTTGCTCTGGAAACTAAATGTTTTCTTTGTTGATTGGGAACTCGATTGTGAAACTACCTTACAAACTAACCGTTTCGAAGTTAAATCCATTTTAAGTTCACAGTCATCGATATATCATTTATTACACGCCCCGTGTGATCGTTTCACTGTAAACTGGCATGAGTTGATATACTTGAGGCGGTCTTAAGGACCCCAGGTTCAGGAAAGTAGTGGCTGCGGTGGTTCGTCTTTCAGAAAAAGAAAACGGCTTACACGTTGAGAGGATCAAAGGGGAATCCAAGGGAAAATTGCCCGCACTGATGGTTAGGCTGTTGTAATATTATCAGAGTTAAATTATCGCTAACCACTTGTCCCAGAAAATATTAGTGATGGTTATCTCAAAACATCGTATCACTTTTCAGTAGGTAAATATACTTATATAATGATTCCGCAATATATCAGGTTGATATTATATATTATAAATGTACATCAAAGAGTTAGTAATTATTATCAATTACTTATTATAAGGGCTCAAAATTTAAAGATCTAAAAACATTTAAAAATTCAGAAAAATTATGTAAAATAATGTTTATTTTCCTCCAAAAATTATTCAAATAAATTATTAATAATTTCAATGAAACGAAATTTAAATTAGATATTCCATAAATTATTATTTTTCCTCATATTTTTTATTCGAATTTTTTCTTTAGTCAAATTTCTTGCATTTAAAATTACCCTAAAGAATTCAATCCAAATACACATGTTTGACGTGTTTAACTTTCAAATACATATAAATAAAATGTAGCTATTACATTCCCCCAAAAAAGATAAAATCTATTAAATGACAAAATATTACCAAAAAAAACCACATGGCACACAATTACATAAAAATGTAAAATAAAAAGTGTAGTAATTAATTTATAGATTTTATAAAACAAATATATTAATTAATTATATTCTATATAAATGAGAAACGTATTAGAGTAAGGGGAAAAGATGCATTAAGTTCCGGACCTTATTTATTATTTGCACGTACATATTCTAATCAAGTACAATTATGTAAAATAGTAACAGTATAGTCAAGTAACATAAATCAAACATCAGAACTAAAGACGGGAAAAAATAAAAACAAAATTGACATTCTCACATATTACTTATTTAGATATTTCTTATAACGATATGACATGTTTTGCGACATTTATTATAACGGCACCTAAGGATGTGCGGTTTAGACTCTTCCAGTACAATATCATGACAACAGGTGAACTTTAAATTACAATAATTTCAAAGTTCCTAAGTACGAGCGGTAAATTCTGTTTTCAATATACAATTTTCGTTGAATGAATAAAAGGTTGTTAAAGAAAAAAAAAAAATTACATTTACCCAATTATTGATTTACATACCCATAAAATTGTATTACGTATTTTTTTCTCCCCGTATCTCTGCTTTTGTGTTCTTAGTTAATTCCTACTATAATGTAATGTTTTTCAGGAAATTTAGTAAAATATTTTTATCGCGAGTACCTAATTAATTGGGAATATTCAAAAAAATGATTACCGTTTCTATTGATTACCTATTTCTGTATTTAACTTTTCGATACTGCTAAAAAAAAAGTTAAAAATGCCGCGTTTCGTATCTTACACAAAATCCCTTTAAGCACAAAATCTAAAACGAACGGCTTTATACAAATTTGCATAATATAGTAATTATACAATTATGCTATAATTCATTAATTGTCTTTTCCCCCCTCATTTTTATTCTAAATATTATCATTAATAAGTGGACCGCTCGTTTGGACGTTTAAATTTTTCCATATATAATTATACTATAACAAAGAGAGATATTTTAATTATCTGCTAAAAAAAAAATTATAATTATTTATGTACACATCAACTTAGGCGGACTTTTCGAGCAAGATGAACGCGATATGTTGATGATGATGGGCTGTCTGCCGCCGCCCAACTCCTGGGGGGGAGATAAACGTACCGGAAGACTGACAATCGCAACCGCGGCGTATCGTCTTGGTCGCGTGTAGTTGACTTTTCGAGTGTGGAAACTTTTTTTTTCTTTCCCCCAGCGTATAATCCTGTACCGGACGAATTTCGGATAACTGGTCGTGTACATTGCCGCCGTCGCCACCCGTCGCCGAGTGGCAGCGACGGGTGAGGTAAAACAAAAAAAAAAAACAAAAACAAAAAAAAAAAGTTACCGGCCATTAGAGGTGTATAACAACAAATCACATTAAAAACCGGCCAGATGCGACCCCGGTGCAAAACGCGTAGATACCGGCCGGGAACCACGAGGGGGGTGGTAGAAGGGGAGGGGGTTGGGGATGGCAAAATGGCGAAGAAAATGAAAATTAATGGGAGAAAGTTAAAAGACCACGGCGACGACCTGGCGGTGGTAATTTTTCCTGCTCGGTTACCGCGCACGCGGGGAGAAAAACTTGCGTGTAGATGACGCCGCTTTTTTTCTCCGTCATCCCTCCTTCGCATTTTTGGAGGTTTACTGTTATTATAAAGTTTACACGCCCGGGGGTTGATTGATACTGTACGGCGCGCGATTAGGGAGGTGACGCGCTCGTTTATCACACCGGAAGCCAAAACCAACCGCTAATGTCAATTAATTCGTTAATTCTTCGTTTTGCAGATTTTCCCTTTCCGCATCGAGATTTCTATAGTTTCGTCCGACTTTTTGACGAGGGTTTTTTTTTTTTTTTTTATAAAAAAAATTGTTTTATTAAGATCGTGGGTACAACCGCGAATAATTATAAAGTGTGGACGTCAATTATTTTAAACGAACGTCGAATGTTTCAAAAATGTAATCCTACTGTAAAAACCGACAAATGAGTATATAAGTACGACATAACACCGTCCCGCGATTTCAAAAGAAATAAAATACAGTATAAAAAACGTCCCATATAATATATTAATATGTAATTCTTAACGGACCTCATTAAAATATTCGATAATTTTTTTTTTCAACTTTAAGTGCTTTAATTATATAATAATATCTTTTTTATTTTATTATTATTATTTTTTTTTTTATAAAGAGTTTGTATATATATTATAATTAATAATTCGATATTTCATTTTAAAATATTGCAGCGTAATTGGACACTTATTATTATTACGATTTACTTTTTTTTTTGTCAAGTATAGCTAGGTAATATAAGCGCCTAGTGTTCTGGTTACAAAAAAAATAAAAAACTTTTAATTTGATTTTGTTTAGTATATTATATTATTAGTATAGAATTATCGGACCCTAAGCGTATAATCAGGACCGTACCTCAAGAACTCGAGTATTTTGTACGGTAAAATTACTATTTTATTCCATATAAATATATTAATAATAATAAAAGTATTATCAATTGTACAGAAGCGATTAGGAATAGTTTTGTATGTGTATTGCCCGTTTTCTGAATATTATAATCGCCCACGCGGTATTTATTATACGTTTAATTTTGCGGGTTCAACACGACTTTTCGTAATAGTCAACTTCAACATAAAAAAAAAAAAAAAACCAATGATATCAAAAGCAAAAGGTAATAATTATTATTTAAATACGAATTAACACCAGAGTTATTTCAATTTGAATTCAATTCCCGTGGGACGTTCGTTTATTTTCATAAAACACCGTTAGTCGCGATAGTTAAAATTTAGTTTTTAATTTTGTTCGTATAAAGCAGTGTATTTCTAACTTATTTTCATTCTACGCTCCCACCCCCCACTATTTAGATTTTCCATAATTGCATGTCTCCCTTTTTTAACTTATAATATTATATAAATTGTTTTTAATTTTAGACATGGTAAATTTGCATTTTGTTAATTTAATTTTTACAATTTCATCACCTATATTACGTCCACGCAGTACTTAATTTCCTTCATTTAGGAGGAATTCCCCTCTCCTCCTCCGTTGAGAATCAATGGTTTAAAGTGTGTTGTTGTTGGTTTTAAAATTGATTCCAATTTTTTTTAAATTTTTTTACATATTTATGAACACAATCATGTTTAGCCTTTCCCACTACCTTCCACATTCAAGAGTAAAGAGTATGGCTGTTTTTATGGACGAATAGATGACGTTTTAGACCGAAATTCCACACAACGTTTGAATTTGGTGGATTTAAATTTTGAAAACGGATTTTGATTGATTAAAAATAAGTTTACTATACGTGTTAAAACGGAGGTGATTTTAAAATGTATATTTTTCGGTTGTGATTGACCGATATAAATACGATATTTGTCTATTTGTATTATTTATGTAAGCATAATACAAATATAATTTTCGGAATTTTTAAAATCGCCTTTATCAAAACCTAGGGTAAACTTTCTTTTTGTTGAACTTATTCAACAAAAATCCGTTTCAAAATTTAGGTTTGTCAAACCTAAATCCTACAGATTTTTCTAACTTAGCGGCTTGAAAACCACTTTTTTCTTTTTCAAACGAAACTGCATTTCCATTGTACTCATTATTATTGTCGTTTATCGCGATTTTATATTGCCTGTTTTCGATTAGAATTATAGCTTTATATAATATTTATACAAATTAATTACTTTCACCGTTTTTGTTGTCAAATATATAATTCGAAATAATCATTGATATCTTTTATACGAGGCATAAATCATAATAGTGATTGATATTATATCTGTACAAGTATAGACTAGACTCGTAAAATTATTTTTATATACAATACATACACACACACACATACGTTTATATATTCAAAAATATAAATACATATTTTTGTATTATTTGGTTATCCCTCCGTAATAATGATAATAAAATATATTCCTTATTCTTTCCTCGAGTACTAAAAAAATAAATTATAATATTATGGTCCGTAGGATTCCGCCAATCGGTCACTGACGTAGAAAATAAATCGACTCGTAAACTCAAAAAAGTATATTGTCCGCTTCAATTATATAAATCGACAATACGACGACGTCTTTATCCCTTGCAACAAATATACCCTACTCGTATTATATTTCACGACGATGACGACGTAATACATTTAATAGTAAATTGCTTCCTATATTATTGAAAAACGTACGTATATAATAGTACGTAGTAGTAAGTTATTGTGCACATATATACTTTATAGATTCACACAGGAATTTTACACGTGTGTGACGTGATATTGTTGATCGCAAAATACACATAATCGATTTTTCTTGCACGGATCTAGAATTTTTTTTTTTTATCGTGGATGATAAATACTCTTAATACTCCAATAGGTATACATATAATGTATATTAGACTCTATACAATTGTCTTGCAAGTCAGATAGCCATAATGAATAGTCCATTAATCACGATGACATCTGGCTAAACATTTAACATGTCTGATTTATATGAATGTTATACTTAGTTTAAACCCCGTCAAATGTTTACGTATGATTTTACAATTACTTAAAATGTTTAATTTTATCTCTTGAATATATCAGCTACAATCATGACCACGATTTGGTTTATCAGTTTATAGTGCCATAATATATGTTGGACAAATATGTTATTTATTACAAATAATTATTACTTATTAGCACACATATTATGTGATAGTGTTTTCTTCAATCGCAGATAATTTGTAACATTATATTGTTCACTGAAATACGCAATACTATAACGGACAATAGACAAAAATGTACAGAAAAATTATTAAAAATAAATAATGGTTAATAAGCGAGACGGTAGGTTCTTTTACTTCCACTGTCCACCAAGTCCCACCTTCTGAATCCGCTACTGCTTCTTTTCCACGAAAATAATCGTTATCGAAAGATATAGACATTTAATTTTGGTAAAATGTCAGAGATTTCTGCATAATCTTTTAATGTTTCAGTTGTTTCCCATGTACGTCTAAAATGAAAAAAGTAATCTTAAAACATAACATTAATTATTTTAATATTACTTTGTATGGGGCTTTCAAACTTATGCCCCATTCGCTAATCACTCATGTCGAAACAAATGTGCATTTTTTAAATTTCTTCCATGGACTTTTCATTTCTCTAGCTGTTATCTATCACGAGGGAAGAACTGCTTTTATCACCCGTGTTTTAATAACATTTCCATAAACGGTTTAAGAAACTTATTATTTATTATTTATGAACTTTCGCCGCCTTATATTTATAAAACAAAATGTTTAACTAACGCAACGCTTTATTTCGTGTTGCGACGTAGCGTAAAGGTTAAGTTGTGTCAAAGCTGACTTTTTTTCTTTTCAATGTGTTGTTTACATTTTTTTTTATACTTGAAAAATACTTTTGGTATGGTAAACACAATATTTTCAGTCTTTTTTTTTTAAATTATATATTGGAAATTATATATAGATGGTACCGATGCTTACTTTATATGAGGCTTCAACTTTCCATGCCCGGGTTGGGGGTGGGGGTGGGGGTGGGGTGGATATCAGTGAACAATTTTGAAAAAATATAATATTACGTTTGCGTTGAACCTTCAATTCTGTTAAAACAAATTTTAAATTAAATATATAATTGCATAACAATATTTATTGTATCGTTTTTGGAGACTAGAGTTCAACACTCGTTATGTGTTTTTTTTTTCAACGTTTCAGTCGTCATTATTGTTTGATCGGTTCGTCATCCTCTAATTTTAGCACTAGTAAACAGTACATTTTATAAGTCACTAAACGCATACAATATCAGATTTCATCAAACAATTTCTTTAAATATTCAATTATAACGAAAGATGCTAAACTTCATTATAATTTTAGGTCAAATGTTATAAAAAAAATTACTCATAACTAATAATTTATTCATTATGTTTGCATATATTTACTATAAAGGTACTATGCACAACATCCTTCCGCAATTCGAGATCGTTTCTTCTTTGTTTGCGGCAATTTTTATGCTCGTATAGGGTCAAGAATCTTTTCATTTTTCTATCTTTCTTGTTCTCTCTCTTCTTTCTCTCTCTGTTTTATTTCTCTTAGTTACAGGACCGTTACCTATGGTATATAGTAGTTTGCCGATAAATACGTTTATACTCGTCGATATAATATATATAATGTATTTGGGCTGGCCGAACGAAAAGCTATGTCGATGTATCTGTATATATATATAAAACCTGTGGTGGGGGGATGGAGTGGAAATTTCCGGAATATATCGCCTTTAGGGTCGAGAATAATATACGACTTATCAACCGCAGGTAAACCTCGAGTTTTTTTTTTCTTTGAGCGACCGCGACGGAGGGTGTCCTCTCCTTCCCACATCGTTGCTCTCCGTCCCTTGTTATATATTATATTGTTTTTCTCTGGAGCAAAAATAAATAATACGTTTTTCCTCAAAAGATTAAATATAGAAAAGACGACGAAGAATATATACGTGCGGTATAACCGCTTAGAAAGAGGAGGCGGAAAAAAAAATGAATCAGATATATACTTGAAAAATGCCTTAAGTGCAGTGTCGTCCTCGCTGCCGTACCGGAGGGAAAAATAAGCGGCCAAAACTGCTTTCGCGTATTTGTCCTTTTACATATTATACTCTGTTGTTGTTTGCATATTGTACACACAATTTGATAATAATAACTCTGATTTTAAATTAATAATCCTTCGTCCCATTCGTTTTTTTTTTCGTTCTCTTGACATTTTTCTCTCTCGTATCATATTATATTGTTATATTATTTTTGCTAATGTAATCATAAACCGGAGGACTGTTACGACCCAATTTGATGTGCGTTTCGTATCGCACGTTGAAAAGTTTACTGTTACCCGGTGGTGTAGTAAGTCTCTTATGTAGACCAGGCGGGGTAGTCGGTATATGATGGTGAATACGGGTGAAGAAGGGCGGTCGTGCGTGTCCGGACTTTTAGACACGACATGTATACGTTTCGACAGTTTTGCGCGAGGTTAGAGTTTTGAGCGGCGAATAACGAAAAACACATCAGAGTCAAATAATTAAACTGGAAAGGTTCCCTGCGAGCATGTTGTATTTAATTTAAACATAATCACCGACTAGACATTTCTATTTATTTATTTTTCTTATCACATTACAATATAGTTTAGCTTATCGACATGACTTGTTGGAAATGACGATAAATTATTCTAGATTATTGCATGGATATTGTATTTAACGTCATGGATAGGTCATCAGTAGTATTATTGTGGTCTTGAATATTAGCTTATAAATGTGTTAAAACCAATTAAGCTGGTATACAGAAAATGTATATTGGGGGATTTATGGTTTTTAATATTAATTATACAGAGGTGGCCAAAAGTCGCGCAACAAATTTGCAACATAATTCGTAATAGTAAAAATATGTAATACAAGTACAAATTGTAATAGTAATGCGTGTTCCATACAAGAGGGTAGACGTTGCGCGATTTTTGGCCACCTCTGTATATTAACCGTCCGAAACAAATTATAAGAAAGTCTTCCTCCTACTCTATACTATAACTATGATTATAATGCATATTTATCTCACATGGTTGTTATAAAAATGGTAAGAGGCCTATACACAAACACGTGGTATTAAATCGTTCCTACCCGAAGTACATAATACCCTTCACCCGATGAGGGATTTTCCAGTCCCTTCCCTTTCCATTTCATTTTTTTTCCGAAGTGGTTTTTCAACGACCAAAGGGTTTCGACCTTCCCCTAAGAGGGGACACTAACTTCTTCGGAGTATATTTGAGTTTGGACGTGACTGAGCTTTTTTTCTTTTCTTCGTTGTTGCTGCAGGCCGTTGTGGCTACACAATCTGCCTTATTTGAAAATTGCCCTTGTGCCTACACTCGATATACTTTTTGAACGCAGTTTAATAATATCATTTGAAAATAATAGTAATAATAGATTATTGTGTTGCAGAGATAATGATTATTGTAATTCGCGTGATATCGTTATAATATTATATTAAAATGGCTCAATCAATATAACAACTCACTACGTTATTCTTTTATGAACTCACGACTCGTTATAATATGTTCAGGTGATGTTCGTGACGCCGCTGTTATAATCGTTTGATAACGTCGTTTTATATTATATACAAATATTATCGATTTTTTTTTTACTCTTATTACCGGACAAATGGATGTTCTCAAAATAGTTTTCAATTGTTAATTATGATTTCCGAACCGTTTAGCTAATTAAAATATTATATTTCATTAATTAATTATGTTATTAATTGTAATAATAGTTTAGCAGAGAAACATTGATAAAAGCAAGCAGGAATTGAAAAAAATATAGTGCAGATCATTTTAGTGGAGTATAGTATTAGACATCAATTCTTTATAAACTGCGTAGAAGGTATATTATCAATTCGTATACGAGGTCACATGTTTCAAAACTTGGAAGCAATATTTAGTGAGGTATATTTAGTAACTTGATGAAGATAATATTTACAGCCGCCTCTATACGTCTATAATATTATACTCAGTATATACATCAAAGCTACCAAAGCTGCCCGAATTGTATTTGCATAGATATTTTCCTTGATATAAATCAAAAGTGATATCTACTTACTATAATATGTATAACCTCACCGTGTTTACCGACCGTATAGTTGATATGTATATATGTATGATATGATTTAATCAAACGATATTCTGTAGCTCTAATTTAGGTACCAATATATATACAATACTCTTACCGTATAATATTATTTGCATATTAAACATAATATAAGTCATAAGAAATAAAATATTTTAATATTATTTAGATAAGACAAAGAATGTACCTATTATATAGGTAGCTTATGCCAGTTAAAGCAATGTAAAACATTGTAAAATTCATTCAAATTCAAAAAATAAAGCTTCAGTCTTACATTATTCGTATTGAACTCATATATTTATTAGAAAAAAAACGACCAGTATTTATGACGTAAACAAATTTTGATGTTTGATTTGCGTTTATAATTTTTCAAATAATTAGGTCTATTGACAACCCTTAAAATGTATGATCTCTTTAAATTGTTGTTTTTAATATTCACGGTGTTTTTTTTATCGTTGAACATTCATTATTTCGCAAAGTATAGATTTAAAAAAAAAAAAATGTTATGACAATTCAAGAAAAAAGTAATCTAAAATTGTTTTTTGTTATCCTCATTTTTGAAGGTAAAACGACTATCAGTTTTCGATTTTTAAATGGTAACCTACAGTGTGTCCATTTGTTTCTTCAATCGGTTTGTCTTTGAGGGGGACATCGATTTGGAAAAAAAAAATATAATATTAGCGATTCTAGAAAAATCCGTCAAATACGGTGGGACACACTGTATATTAAAAGTTCCACTTATAGATAGAGTATTAGTTTAAATAAATTTTGATGAAGACATTTTTAATTTCCATTCAACCGTTTATGAGATATTCCATTTTAAGTTTTGGTGGAAGGAAAGTATAGTGTTGTAGGTATCACTTGTGTGGGGACACGGCGCGTGGCGTTTGAATGGTATTCCACTATACACCCTTTACTCAAACTTAAAAGTGAAAAAAAACTAGCAAACGGGCGGTCGGAAATCAAAAGTTTTAACACGGACATTTATTTAAACTAATACTCTATTCATGTATGGAGCTTTTAATATGGGTTACTGTTTAAAAATCAAAAGTAGTACTTTCACCCCCAAAAATCAGAGTGAAAAAATAACATGAAATTGCAGAGCTGTTTGTTTTTAAAATTTCTATAAAACATTTCGAAAAAAAGTTAATACTTTCTGAGATAATGAGTGTCTTATGATAGATTGATCACCCTGTATAGTGACAATCGTTGAGGCGACGACGGATTTCACACAACCGCGGCGTTTTTACCCCATATATCTTATTATTACCCGCTACTCGCCAACGACTAGCCGCGTGCCGTTTGATTTTCTTTCGTCCAAGTAAAATAATTATTATTACTACAGATATCAAATACTTGTTAGCTAAATAACGTTTTCATTTGAAGCCAGTCGCCATATATGTGGTGGGGAATGTTTACATAGTTTTTTTTTATATCAATACGGCACGATAATATCACAGAGGTGTAGTATATAATTTAATAACAGTAATAAGTATACTTTTTTTTAAAATTATACTAAATCATAGATTTATAATACAATGTTACTTAAACGTATTACACGATTTAAAATGCATTATATCAATATCATTATAAAAGCTTACCTGAAAAAAATGTATACCGTAACACGCTCGAGCACGATTTTCGTAACTGTGTGAAAAGCAACTAGAAGAAATTATTAGTTAATTAAACATATAAAATATTACAAAATAATTTAATAAGTTAGTTCGTTGTGTTATGCAGGAGGAAACCGATATTGTATTGTGTGATAAAATAATAAAAATCGCGATTGAAAAACGTAAACAATGCCCGCCACGCATATGGCGACTGGCTTCAACGTTCAGTAACTTGGTGTATAAAAAGTTAGCCATCCAGTATTTTATATCTGTGATTACAACTAGTGTTCTACGGGCCCGTCCTCCGAGCAACCCTCACACACCCCCGCCGCCTGCGCGGCGGTCGCGGGTGTATGACGATTTTGAGAGATTTCGGCGATGGGGGGGGGAGTGAAGAGAACCCGCCGAACTCAATTTAGTTAATACCGAAATAGGATTACGTCAAAATTCAACATCGGCCGCCGATGCTGTTGCGTGTGTACAATCCGATGACGGTTTATGTAATAATATGTAGATTCCCGAGCGAGTAAGCGAGTATGTGTGTGTGTGTGCGTGTGCGTGTGCGCGCGCACGCGCGCACGAGCTTTTGTTCCGACCGTCACCGTAAGCTGCCTTTGCGCGCGATGCACGTGGGACTTTCTATATAATATTATATCCCATTATTGGCCTTCATCATCGTGTCGTACCGCATGCAGCCGCTGCACATCGTGTGATGCCGATGCAATTCTCTTCCCGACCCCGTCGTCGAATTTCCGTCTGTCTAGGATATATTTACGTAACAATAATAATAATAATGATATAGCCGTTCTTACTTCTACCCCCGCTCTTCTCCCCCGTTCACTCGGACAATACATCGTATACACATATGTTTAATAACCGGCTGCGCCGACAGATCATAATAATAATAATACCTCGAATCTGACGGGGGGGGGGGGGGTCGCAGACGTATGTTCCAGTTACATACAGCAAGTCAATATCGGGGACGGTCCGATACCCGCCAATTTTTTTTTTTTTACCGACGTACGCTATACCCAGGCGCGGGTTCTATGTTCGCACCGGGAAATTATTAAATAGGACCTACTTAAATCAAAGGCGGCCGCCTACACATAAGAAGGGCCCACTGGGAGATTCCCGGTATCCCGGCGGGCCGGTACGCGTCTGACCTAAACCGATATAAAACGGATATCCGATATCGAAGACCGCGAGTTAATATTCAAATTAACCGACACGGTGTTAGGTTGAAAAATCGATTTTTCAAAATACGCTTTTCGGGTTTCGGAGACATTAACGTTTTCTCTGAAAAAATCTGGTCGGATATCGATTTTGGAAAACAAGGAGCGTTACCCTGATAAAACAAATTTCTCCGCTGATGATTACCGGTTCGAACGTAACGGACCGCCCTTTGTAAATACTTAATAATCTATCGATTGTGAAAAATGTTTTCACTAAAGATTAATTTTTGTTTAATCCTTTTTTTAGATTTCACTACGGCGATGTTGTTTCTCGTACATTTTTACGATACAGGGCACACTCATAACAAGTAACGGCGTAAGGCGCTCACTGTCTCGGAATATATAAACTTTTTTCTGTGGGTATTTGTTTTTTTTTTAAGAAACAAATAACACTAGAATGTTATTATGTTTATGTTTCGTGTAGGTACAACGGTATAATGTAAAATTATAGAGCTGCTCGTTTCTTAATTTCTTTTTTTTTAAAAAAAAAAAACTAAACAAAACAAATAATAGAAAAAGCCATTACTTTCCGAGATAATGAGCGACAAAAGTTATGGTGATCACTCTGTATACATTTCAAATGAATAGCCAGATTTTATTCGCAAGTCTCGTTTATTGCAATGAAATGCAGTTCGCTGCGAAAAAACCGAGTTAAATTTCACGAAAGATAATATACGTATTGTGTTTTTTTTTTCAATTTTTATTTATCTCTTACCATACTTATTGTAAGTAACAGGTAAAGATAAAAAAAAAAAAAAAATGAATATTTGTTATCGTGACTCGTGTAACAGAACGTAACTATTAATACTGTTTCAAAGAAACCGTTTCTTTAATATTATTATTATTCTATAGTTTTCCAGCCGAAGTTTAACATACTATTATAATCATTTCGATTTTCTCAATCTGCAATCTATCACGGTGGTTAACATGGGTCTTTTTTTTTTATTATTATCATTATTATTTTTATTTTACCGACAGTATAGTATCAAATAAATCAGAATTTATACGTTTCATTTAATTATTAATACTATTATTATTATTATTAGTAGTATATACAGGTTAGGTGTACAATTATTAATATTATTTATGCGTGTACTCAACTCATCATAGCCCATAAATAACAATAATAAACGCGTAAAATAATAACACGTATAAAGGTGTGTAATCGTATATATCATTTTCCGTTGTGATAACATTAATTATTATTTTTATTCGGCTATAGATGAAAAATACAAAAAAAAAAAAAACTGTCGTTTCTTTCTTATTACACGATGCTCTGCGGCCTTTTGGCGCTCATTGATATTATATAAACGCCCTTCCCCGTCATCACTGTACGTATTTTATAAATATTCTTACGAAAGACTATAGGTTTAGTCGCGGTTTTTTTTCGTTCTCCGAATTGAAATTCATATTGTTCATTATATATATTTTTATGTCCCCGATCGTCTAAAAAAAATAACGCTGAAACCTCTATACCTTTAAACCATAACCGTAGTTTTTACACGCATGTCAGCCGATTATTCGGAGAGTCATTATTTTACGCCAACAGCACAATATTATCATAGCTAGTCGGTTATCCATAATGTCTTCACAGATGCGATTCGTGGTATTAATTAATGGGCGAATCGATAATGTATGCGAAAAGGTACACTAATATTGATACAGAATCGAAACTATATAAAGTCAAGGGGAGTTAATGTATTTTATTATAATATTCGATTAATCCGGCGCCATCGACGCGGAATTAATATAATGCAATCATATTCGGCGAAATTATGATAATGTCTGTCGTTCAATCAAATTTGTGTCGCTTAGACGCAATTTTTTCACGCCTAACCTAACCTAACCTTCCCCTCAATAAATGTTCAGTAGATAAATTTTCTCTTGGGTAATTTTCATACGTTTTTTTTTCTTTTTTTTTTTTTGAGGGTGGAGGAGGTGTTGTAAAATTCCGCAGTGGAAATTTGGACGGGGCGTAAAGTTTCGCTAGTGATTATTGACCTAGTATAATATTTCACACTCTAATGACATTGTACCTATTCTGCACCCGTCAAATATATCATGAGGGTCAATACAATCACTGGCACGTTACCACCTAGTGTTACATTAGAATTATTATTATTATTATTATATTACATATAAAAAAAAAAAGTTGCATTGAACCTAAGCGGGTGCCATATTTGTCCGATTGTTCTAAGGTACTTTTTTTCCTTCTTATTTTTAACCCTCGATAATTATATTTCTCTGCTTGTCCCGTATATTTTACCTGCGAATCCATTGTTTATGATCTTCCCCCTCCGCGTTATTGTCTATAAGGTTCGTCGCGCGCGGTCTTTTCTTTATGCTGTCCCTTTTTTTTTCCCGCCCCGTCATCGTCATTATCATTATCGCCGTCGCCGTGGTGAATCGAATATTATGTATTAGGGTGGCAGCGGTGCAGCAACCGCAAGAAAGCTATTAACGTTTTGTTGTTGTTTGTCGCGGTGGTCGGGCGTGTTGTTGTTCTTCTAGCCGCGAGCATACACAATCTCCTCGCCGCGCCCGGGGTGGTACCGTAAAAGGCGTGTCCCGAACGCGTTCGGGATTTAACACCTACACCCTGTATAATATATACCTGTATATATAATATACACGTATAGCGTTTTCCAACGGGTGGACGAGAAAACAGAAGGGGGGTCCGGCTTTATTAATATTTACAACGGTGCCGTTTGCCGACGGCGTACCGGCCCGGCGGGGGTTGCGAGAAAAGGGGGCCTCCGGGGGGTACGCGCGTATATATATATATATACACACAGCGCAGTTGTCGTCTCGCTACACCACCGGTCGTTTCTGCGCCGCGCCGCCGGCGGCGGCAGGAGGATTAGGACAAAAGCTGCCGCCGCGCTCCGTCTTGCGCGCGCGATTTATCATCGTTGCCGGCGCACGACCTTTGCCGCGCGCCAAAGATAAAATTCTTAATCGCCCCGCGATTTTTCCTCGTTTTCCGCCGTCCATTCGCCACTTTCCTTCCGCCGCCCTCTCTCTCGTCCGCGGAGCCAAAACGTTTATATAATAACGTCTGAAACGCGAAAGAACGGGCGCGCCGAGGCGACCCGTCACAAAACTGATTATTCATTTTTTTTTTCTGTCGTCCTCCTCACCACCTCTTAGCCCCCACCCTTCTTTGGCCACCGTCCGTGCCGTTTTCGCGTCCCCACACCCTCGCGAATCAGTTTACACAGGTTCGCCCGCCGAGCATAATTCTGTCATTTTTAACTACTACCCACCCCTACGCGAGCGAACGCGCCTCCGCCGTCTCCGAGGAAATGTTTTTTCGAGCGTGCGACGAATATTTTAAATCGTTTGTTTTATTGCCGTCGTCGGACATTTATTATTTCTTCTTTTAGCTCACCCGTCCCCCTCCACTCACGACTCCCTCTTTTTAACCTTACGCCTTACTGTTCTCGAGTGAATAATAATAATAATAATGATATATCGGAAATACCATACCTACCTGTAGTATATAGCAAACCTTCAACGTGTAAATGTTTTTTTTTCTTTTCGCCCCGTGTCTTTTATACGCGCCACCAAATATTCACTTTCACGATGTCTCGAATATATTTATATATACTCGTATATTTATCCTTATCTATTTATGTACCGTTCTCGAGCGTGATACTTATACGCGGACCGAAAAAGGGACGGAAAACGGCCGGTGTATCAACCGGTAGAATTCTGTAGTTGTTTGTTTTTCGATCACTTCGTATTTCCCCTCTCTCCGTTTCTATTATTGTAACGTGCTCGAAACGAAAACACGTTGCCGTAAAACACTAACACTGGTAACGTATCGCCGTTATTTTTACTGGGGTTTTTTCGTCGTTTCTATACTGGAAATCGCAATAATATTATACGTACCGGACAGTCGTGCAGTATTTTTTTTTTTAAGTTCAACACCCGGTGATCCGGTTCAATCCGTTCCGAATGTTATTATTGTTATTGCGTGCACTGTTTCCTTTATGGCGGACATTCTTGTTCAAAATTTCTCTCGAAAACATATAGCGACTATTGCACATACATGTACATTTATAAAGTCAATGGTTTCCCATTACTTTCGAAGTCCGTGAAGTTAGCGGACGAACATTGAACACTAGTTTTCTTCTAATATCAATATTTAGTGCTGAATTAGTACTGGCGAACGATACAATCTTCAAAATTAGTACGTTATTTTCCAACGAAATATTGGCTTTTCCGTAAATTTTCACATCAGATGCATTCCCAGCATTAAAATCTCTTTTAATATCAAAATTTAATGCTAAATTAGTGCTGGCGAACGGTACCATTTGCAAAATCAGTGCTCTATCCAGAAAAAAGTTACATGGGGGCTTATCTACTGTCCACTGCGTGAAGTTAGTGGACTCAGTATAAGCACCAAAATCCGATATAGTATTAAAATTTAGTGGTGAATTAGTGCTTTCGAACGGTACTTGGAAAAATTAGTGCTAAATTTTCCAACGAGATATTGAATTTTCCGAAATTTTCCACCGATTGCACCAGTTGACAAATGTTACCACACTAGGTGTTTTTGATGCATTGTACAAATAAAAATAAAGTATATGATGACTTGTATATTGTGGTATTTTACTCATAGGCGTGTCTACAGGGGAGGCAGGATAGACATCGGCCTCCCCAGTGACTTAATTCTTGATTTCTTGGTTTATCTACCGTGGTTGAAACTATACATTTTAAACAGTTATCAGTTTGTCTAATAATTTATTCACGATTTTAGATATAATCGTGATAACTAGTTTTAAAATATTCATTATCAATATATTAAACATTATATCACAGATAACATAAAATCTGTGATTATATTTCCTGAATAACTCTTAATATACCATGATTAATAAGGGTAGGTGGTTGATAAGAAATTTTATTAATGTCAATGATTGTAAAGTTTTCGTCATGACCACGATTGCTTTTCATAGATTACATTTACAACCGTAAACCGTAGTTTTTGTGAAGCATGCCGGTTTTGTTTTGTTGATAAGATGCAGCAGCATGCGTCAAATTATTGATAACAGCGACTCAGCGTAATTTTTAATTTGTATCAGAATTTATACAAGTTTAATACAATATAAAAATAAATCATAGCGAACTGATGTTGTTTATGCCTCATGGTGCTTTGGTATTTATATACATTTAATACAATATAAATATAAACAATCAATATGATTACTAACAAATCCAAATGTAAAAGATTGAAAACATTGCAAGACTTTTTCATGCCAAAAAGATCAATCTAGTTTACATATTTATGATTTTTAAGTTATGTGTTAACAGTTAAGGCATTATGCATTGAATTTACCTAGTTTTTTTTTTTTAAATAATAGCATTGCTTGTTAACTGTGATTATCAGTTGTCATACAAACTTACTTATTTATATAATTTGTGTTATAACTGTAATAAGATGTGTAGAGAAGGTTGATTTATAGTTGATAAAATATTTATCAAAAATAACTAAGTAGCACATTAGTTGATTTTCCTTATTTATTAGTTGTAATAGCATAGGAAACCAATTTTAAGATCTTTAATTTTGCGGGGTGAAAAAATTCCAGCTGCTATACAATTACCGATTGTCATGCCAAAAAAAAAAGTTACAAATATAGATATAGAATATAGATCGCTGTAGTAAGTATGAAGTTTAAATTGTATAATTGGCCTCCCTAGCCATAAAGGTCTGGACACGCCTATGATTTTACTACAGTAGTGTCATTTTCATTTCCTACTTATTGCTCATCAGACATAGGCATCTACATCTTGTAATTTATATAACTGATATAACTTTATAATTAATTCAATGGATCGTCAGTTTTTTGAAGTTGTTTTTATGGCAGAAGCCTCAAACAAACTTTCTGAAGTTCAAAGCTACCGGAAGTATTGTGTTTATCCTGTAAATTAATGCCATAGTAATAAATATTGTAGTATCATATGCAGTGTATATTATGTGTACATTATAAAGACACTAATGATAAATAGATCAAATCGCTTGCCAGAAAACGCGCTAGTGTGTTACCATTTATTCGAATAAATGTGTTTCGATAACAATTTGTGTTATGGAAAGTGCACGTTTCGGCCGCCGAAACGCTGCATGTCGCGTTAGTTCGCGGTTGTGATTGCATGGCAAACGCACTGTTTGGCGCTGCCCATATATTTGCAGCTGTTTCGATAATTCCAAAAACGCGGCGATTTAACCGCGCGCGTTTCAACCACTATGTGTGGCGCGGGCCTAACACGCCTACTTCGCCAAATCCCTGTAATCGCCACGGTCGTCTAATACCTATCAATGAAAAATATCGTGTCTCTACCCACTCACGTACATCGTTATCAGAAACTATTTTTATACATAATGGAATTTTACACTTGTCATAAATGTATAGGTAACAATAATATTGTTTTAAGTAATTAATCATGTTCTTTAATAATAATTATAATATTAAATATATTATAAAAATATAAGGTCATATCGAATAGGTATTGATAATAATGTGACAATATAGTACACATTTATTTATCATTCATTATTTAATTATTGTTTTTACATAATTTATAAATTCTTCTCGTGACAATTTATTATTGTGTGTCGCCCAGTTTTTAAAAATATAATAAACTAGGTGACAACATATTTTCACTGGGCGACTTTTGTATCGCCGCCTAGTTCACTAGTTTATATAATACACTGTGACCGGAATGTAGAAAATTTCGAAAAATTCAATATCTTATTGGAAAATTGAATACTAATTTTGAAAATATTACCGTTCACCAGCACTAATTCAGCACTAAATATTGGTACTAGAAAGAAAATTAGTGCTCAATGCCCGTCCGCTAACTTCATTGACCTTTACTTTCGATTGGTGGAAATTAAACATTTTAACACCGAGTTTTATTTCGACTTAAACGTTATTTATTTATGGAATTTTTTTTTTAATATAGGTTGCTATTTAAAAATCAAAAACGATAAAAGTTTCACGCCCAATAATAAGAATCGCAAAAATAACATTATTATAACATTCCAGAGCTATTTCTTTTATAAGTTGTTTAAAAAAAAAAAAAATCCGAAAAAGTAAATACTTTCTGAAATAACGAGTATCTTACCGAGGATTGATTACACTGTACATAATAATAAATAATAATGTTTGCCCTACATCTGTGAAACCTTGTTTATCGACTATAATAAAAATCCAGGTAGAAGGTATACATTTTATTTTTTCGTTGTACACATATGGATTTCGTAGTGCACACAAAAACTTCATAAACTGGACCACGCGCGTGATCAAATTCGTTAATAATTAGAGTCGTTTTGCTAGCCATTTGAAGTGATGTTAATTGTGACGGTACATTGCAGTCAGAATTTCAATGAGTTTTTAGAGTGAAGGAAATATTTTTACTCTCCCTAAGGAAGCGCGAGGTGAGCGCCTGTGTGATAGTAATCAACATGTTACACATAAACTCTCAATTTGTGTGCTAAAATTTCGCAATTTATTAGGTTTTATCATCATTAAATGATGTCCGATTTTGAATCGAAATAAAATAAAACCTTATATGTATGGAAAATTTGACTCTATATAGTGACGATGATGCTCTGTTGCTCGCGGAGTTTTTTTCTTCATTTTTTACGCGTGAAAAATCCTCAGTACCCACCAGAGGATTCGCTCATCTCCTCGCGTCTAAATTTTAATAATTTCCAGTCGTATTTAATGCAAACTATTTATGTGCAGTTGGAGTACTATGCGGTCGAAATTAATCCGAATAAATTAGTTTAAAAATAAAATAATTCACACTATATACAATATTGTTATTATAATTAATTCGTTTGTTCGCGAGAAAGCTTTTCGTATCGTGACCAACGTGCTTTATTATATTATATATACTTTTTTTTTTTCAGTCTGCGCCGTCTATTGATTTTAGCTAAACGTATATTATAATTAGGTCTATAGACGAACACTAAGGAAATTTAATAAGTCATTTAATTTGGAATTTTTCGATTTTGCTCTTTATCATCAATGTCAAATCGTTTCAGGGTTTCTGGGGTATTTTTGGAGTGTTCTTATCCAATATTTTTCGAGTTTAAAATTTTATTTTAAGATTTGTACATGCTTACATGATTTGCATACAATAAACTATCACGTAGAAGACACCTATATGCTTATTTTATTAACGTTAAAAATCTATAGGTGGATAACGAGTGGCACAAACTGCATGACTATCGTAACAAGTCTATTTTCCCACGGTACCGTTCTGTGCTAGTGTTTCCATATTAAAACAAGTTCAAATCGAAGATGTTCATTTCTGTCTGTGAAACTTTTAAAATCTATCACGATATCGTATGTACCAAAATTATTAAAAATAAAAAAAAAAAGTTTTTTTGAAGCGCATTTTTGAAGCTCGTATTATTTAGCCATTACGTTTCCAGATCTAATTATAAATACTTTATATACAACTCGCGTAATGGAGCGTACTTATATCAAATCATTGATAAGTTGTATACACCGCCCTCATCGTGTGTAGCTGATTTCATTATCTCCGACTAATTCACACCCGCCTGATATCTTAAAAAGGAAGTATTGCCGTCGATATAAAATTGAACATGAATTCTATACGAACGTGTAAAACTTCATTACCTATTGATATTCCTGCGCAGACGGCGAGAATTAATAATTTAATTATTAAAACGAACTAATAATTCCGCGAGAGAACTAAAAAAAACTCTTTTCAGAGTTTGCCAAGTAAGTTTTTCGTATAATTTTTTTACCACCCTACAATATAATAAATTATTTAACTCGAGACTACGCAGTTCTTTATTGGTTTTTAAAGTCTTCGTATGCACGTATAAATGTAATGCGTAGAACAGATTAGATAGTTTAGAAAACGATAGTTAAATATATTCTATCAGTGGCTTCTTTATCTTATCAATTCTGTGTGAAAATTATAATAATCTTATGTACGACGATGTGTAAAGACATAAAAAAAAAATAATAATAATAAAATAAGACTGACGAATGTGCCACAGTTTTAGGAGACAGTTTAAAGGGAGAAAGTGTAGGGACATTCAATTTATGTCTGTACTCAATTACATAAACCGTTGCTAACAAAAAAAACAATTTTGATTAGATTCTGAGTGAAGCGAGTAATGTATTGGTTTTATAGTGATGTTTTTTTTTATTTTACTATCTGTAAACAACTTTTCTACCAAATATTTTGTTCTGATTTTCAAGTGTAGTCCTTTTTCAATTATTTTTTGTCTTTCCAAGAAGCTTTCATAATAAATGGGGAAAACCAGAAAAAACGGAAATATTTACCAAATTTATTATTTCAAATCGTAAATATTGCGGCGTTTCAAAACAAACTACGTTCAGAACTGTTTTTCGTTAGCAATGATTAATCATTGCGTACATGTATACATTACATTTCCTTTCTATCTTCCTAAATTCTCACATACAACAGCGGCCCGCCCATCGTGTGAAGTATGCCATTTGTTTTTATTAGTCGTATACTTTATATACATATAAAAAAAAATAAAAAACCTTATCAAATTTTTATCGAATGAGTTTGAAAATATAACGTTTGGGAAAAAAAAATGAACGTAGGTATATTTTGACATTTTAAGATCCTCTGTGTTGCAGTGTACTGAATAATATAATATATCGACGATGAACTCTGCAGGTCGGTTTTAATAATTGGCATATCGTTTACACTGTGTTTGTTATCCTGTGGGTAGTTTTTTTTTTTTTTTTTTTTTTACACAATTTCAAGTGACAATATTCATAAATCCTAAAAAATTCTGTAAATATTATCCTTTTTTTTTTTAGTTATGTTCACATTGTTTTTTTTTTTTTATTTTGGTCTGTTCCACTTTGTCTTTCGTTAATAAATCATGACTTTAATCGTTACGGCAATTTGGACCGCGCGTTGTTATTCATTAACCGAGAGACTATTTTTTAAATTGGTTTTTTTTTTTCGATTTTTCTTCCTTTTTTTCTATACCGCCGCGTATGGGGTTGTGGAAATGCGGAGGAGGATAACGACGTTAACGTTAGCGGCTATCCCAAAATATTAATCAATGTTAGAGAGCGAACAAATTGCTGCCGGAGATTTTTTTTTCACATTAACCGCCGCCACCGCTGCAGATTTATTAGCATTGTCTATTAGGAACAGAATAAAACATTTTTGTTAACACGCCGCACTCGACATGCAGTAGTACAACACCAGTTGTTGTAAATTATTATTTTTGTCACAAACCGTATTATTATTCTCTAATGACCGTTTTTAACTAATCATCTTGCGCGGGTCGTCTCATATTTTCGCTTATAACAGAATCGCGTCCATAAAACGTTATACGTAATTTATTTTAAATATTTATTAAATTTTGAGCGCAGCAACGAATTGATTGATTTTACTATGATATGTGTTTTTATTTCTCGTGTCTGATGTAGACAACTTTTCCACCATAAATCTTGCTCCCATCAAAAACTTTATTATGAACTTTTATGTACTTACTATTTTTGATCTGGTTGGTGCCATTGAGGTCATTTGTTTTTTGATTTTACTTAAAAAGTTTTTTGAATAAATATGGACAAATATCGGCTTTTCTGGTACAATTTTTGTTGATTTCCGTGCTAACTCGGGAACAAAAGGAAAAATAAAACTAAATAGTTCTATGCTGTCGCGGACGACCCATTAATACTGAGTTCCTGGTGAACTTATAACCAAAGTAAAAAATGACAAACTCAATTTTTATATTTTTATCGTGACAGTAAAAATACATAATATATTCAAACACTTTTATTAAATTAATAAATGTAGTGATAAATACCGACGGTCGGTATATTTATACCCGGTATCCGCCAACTAGATTTGTTTATTACTCTCTTTCCGACAAAAACATGTTGCGTAGCTGGGTGATAACGTTTCCATATGATAGTGTTCGTGCATTAGATCCTTGAACTCTTATAATCGCTTTTAAAATGTACACGTCATAATTAACGAATATAAATCATATTTGTATTTATTAGAACTAATCTAATTGCTTTCGGCGCGAATTCTTTGTGAATCTATGCGAGGGCTACTCTATAAATTATACGAAATTTGGCCTCGGTTTAGTCAGATTTGATAACGGGTTCCGTGGCCTGGTGAATGTAAATTTGGTGCGCAGGTGGTCACCGTGTGGTTAACTGAGGTACAACTCGCCTAAGATCACAACTTATACATTATCAAAAGGGGCAGACGGCATCCGTAAAACTTTTCAGAATCGTTTTTCATTAGCTATGATAAATCGTCATCGGTCTTCGTCAATTGTGCCGACACTGTTTTTTTTTTTTTTTTTTTTTTGAGATACATCTATTGCGCCAGCGTGGTACTATATTTTTACCTCAATACATTTTTTCGCACCCCGGTAAAAATTCCATGGCATTTATTTAATGTCGTAAAAATATACAGCAAGTTATTTTACTTCCTGTTAAAATAAGCTGCAATATTTTTACTTGTAGTTCTTTCACTTGATAGATGCCCAATAGTACACTTGAAAAAAGTTGCGCGTTCACCAATATCACCAAATCAACAAGATAATCGTAAAATATACTAATACGCATTTCTATTTATTTGCGCAAATGACATACAACAATATAGTACATTTGAATATCGATCGGCGTAGTTGATGTGTACATTATTTTATCCTATATTTTTCTTTTTAACTGCGATTTTCGACGAAATTGATATAATAATCCCACCGTTATATACATAAACGCTAAATTATTCTATATATCCTAATTTCGGACAAGTCACCGTAAAATCATTGTCTAAAACCCATTTTGCCGCTGCCATTTCGACGTAAGATCATGTTGCAGTTAAAAAAAAATTACCGGATTTATGTACAATATAATTTACGATGTGCGAGGGAATGTGTGTATGACGACAATGTGTGTTTAATGTATATGGTGTTAGAAATATGAATATTTTTTTATTTTGAAATTTGTCATCGTAACACACTTAATACAGTATACCAGCCTTTCTATAGGTATCTATATCTAAAGACAAGATGCTTAAAGAACGTCTTACCAATAATTTGTTTTGGTAAAAAACTAGTCCTACCAAACTAGTTTTTCGCACCGGTAACTTTGTTGCCCCTGGAGGAGAGGAGAAAGGAGGATTCGATTTGTGGTAAACTTGCTTTTTAGGCGGTAGGAGTAAACCCCATTATTCATTTAAACGACATTGAACCGAACATAAAGAAAATTACTCTGAACCGCCAAACACAACCATGCAACTAGCTGATATATGCTGTAATCTTCATCCATAGAGTAAAATTTAATTAGTTTTTATGTTTTGTTTTTAAATTTGTATTTGTTTCTTTCAGAAAAACTTAAAGTACCTATTGGTATTTTAGATTCTGAGTATTAAAATGATCTCCATTTATTTTGTAAATATTAAAATACAAACCCCTTATCCTTTTTCCCATATCTTTGATTACGAGATTTTCACATAGGGGTTTAGATTACATAATATCCAAAGTATCAATCGTGAAAGGGAATATGAATATTTTTGAATTTGTGACTTTTCAGTGTTTAATAATTGCTTATACGTGATTCTTTTTCAGTCTCCTGTTACATAATAAACGTACAAAATTCTCCTCATCTGAAATTAAATTCATTAGACCACCGAGATGTGTTTTAATTTTTTTTTATTTTTAAACGCCTATATACGCTTTTTTAGAATTATTGTTTTAATCTGCCGGTGTGGAGGCACTACGTGGTTTAATAAAATTAAAACAGCTGATATTATTATTTAAAACTTTGGAAAAGCGCCTTTACCGACAAAGACAGAATATTCTTATGCCCTCTCAATCTCGTTCCGAAAACTATTACTAAAATCTCTCCGCACGGGAATGATGCACAACAAGAGAAGCTCCACCGTTCATTCAATCGCCGCGCCGCTTGCTGCTGCTTTTGCTGCACCTTGATGCCGTGGATAATTAACGACAAAACCTTTTGTTCCGAACTTTGCGACTGTATACAGAGCGAAGTATAACGCGGCGAACGTTTATACAGACAAGTTAAAGAAAACTTTGTATACATTCTAAAGACGGCAACGCTGAAGCCTATTGTTTCTATAAGGGTCTGGAAAATGTCTTCTAATTTGTTCGCCTTTTTTCCACGTTTATTTTCTGCCGGCAGTAGCAGCAGCAGCAGCAGCAGCAGCAGTAGCAGCAGCAGCAGTTTGCTTACTCTCTCACCCGTCGTTTTCCCCGTGACATTTTACATTTCATCGAGTGCATCGTCAGCACTTTAGCAACCCGAGCTCCCTTCCCCCGAAAACAATTATTTTCGTTTGTCTCCAGATTCTTTTTGCAGCAGCAGTGCTGCCGTCCACCGTGTAAACGTCGAATTATTATTAATTTATAATATTGGACACGCTTCTATAGCTGTTAATCGTGGTGACAATTATTTTCAAGTGAGCAATATAAGTGACGAGTACAATATTTCCGTGTCCTATTATATTTATATTATCATCAACAATAACAACAACCTTGCAAATAAAAAAATATTGTTTAAGAATAATAATAATAAAAAAAAAACCCAGAATTTTAGTAATTTTATGAATTTCCATCATTAAAGTGAAGGGATGTGAGCGTATGCAAAAAAAAAAAAATAATTGTCTATATTTATTTTACATATATATATTTAATTCGATTACATGTTTTATTATTACTATTATTATTATTATCATCACTATCATCACTATCTATATAAATAACTTTTCATTGTTAAATTCGATCTTTTTTTTTCTTTTAAAAAAAATATTATTATTATATGCTTTTAATGACGGTTATCGTTACGCGCCAGTAATTATTGAAATCAATCTCCCCTTCCACCGAATCGTTTCATTATTTTTCACATCACTTTTCGTGTATCAAGTTCGAACATTAGCTAATATTATAAGACGACGCAATATTACAAGATACTTGAAATTGACGAAAAAAAATAGTGCATTCTATATAATATTTTTTTTATATAAGACTTTGCCAAAATAATGTCTTCGTGCCTGTTCATTTATAATATAATGTTAAAAATGATGGGGTTTATGGTATTGTCGTGTAAACATTAATAACACTCATATTGACACCGCAAGACGAGCGATGTTAGTTGTTAGTCAATAACGTGTGACATCATCATATAGTCACTTGTGAACTGTAATTTTGTTATTATATTATACGCTAACCAGTGGGGCCATCATCTCTGATACACCGTATCATCGTATATTAATAATAATTTATTATCTAAAGGAGGGAAGTCCAAGGGAGATGTCAAATATCTGGTATCTATCGTTCAAAAAGAAGAATATTTATTTTTGCAAAAAAATTTTTTCGGATAAAAAAAATTATACATATAATATAATATATATATCAGGTATTCGAATACCTACATACCATTTTGTATGTAGATGTCGAACACCGTATTTTATGAATTTATTTTTTTGTTATTATTATTCTTTAATTTTAATTAAAATGTATTATATTGTATCTATACGCATGAATAATGTTCATGCATTTTTTTTTTTTTTTTTTTTTTTTTGAACCTAGGGAAAACGGGAAATTTTATGGAAATAACTATTTTACGTGGTATTTATTTGTTTTTTTTTTTCATTTTATTTATTTAATCAAGTTTGTGAAAATAGTAGTAGAGATCTGAAATATTCACATTATACTCGCTTTAGATTTTTACCAGAAAATAATGTTTACCACGTTTAGACTAGACGTGGTTAAGTGTTTAAAACATTCTGAAAATTGTTGAGTAATATTTAGGCATTTAGTCGGGTTTTTTTTTGTAAGTTTTATTTATTAGGTATTTTATGGATTAAATTGTTTGACCAAACAGAAATTCTTCAAATTTAACACGGGGTTTATTATTTAATATTAAATTTTGACGAAAATCGTAAAAACTATGACATTTAAACATGTATAACCGAATTTCGTTTAACTTAATGTTTCCTATCTTTTTAAATTCTCCCACTCATAAAGATAGCACACATATCCGTGAAATAATAAGGTTTTTATTTTTGTTCATCTACTTTAATAATTAATTTGCTGAACGATATCAATTATTAAAAAATCAAATATAGCGTATGATCGTCGTAAAACGGGCAAATGAAATTTTAAAATATTAATGCTATGTGTCTTATTTATTGTTCCATACAATTTGTCTAAACACTTTGAAATTTAGAACTATAGTAAATATATTTACGTACTAGATTTTAATTCCCACCTCCCCTACCCTTATTACCCATAGGTAGATTAAATTAAATATGTATAGAAATAGGCGGTAACTAAGAAATAACTCCACCCTATATTACAACTTAAAATATAAATTACGAAATATTATGCCAGTGTTATACTCGGGTACGTAAATCCGTTAAAGTTATAACTTTTGTTTCCGTTTTACCGTACAACGACGGCAACGTGCGTGCACGGTCACGACGTGTCTAAAAATAGATCCCTCCCCCCACATAGGAAATTTCCCCTGAGTATTGTCGATCCCTACATTCATGCGTCCGGTACACACTCATCATTGACATCGGTATTCCACCGTTCTGGATAATATTTACTAAATCGAGAAATATAATTTTATTTTATATCCTCGCTACTCTAATCGTTAAGGTCGATTCCGTTAAATTCTCACGGAAAGTATTATTATTACTGTTGTTACTATCGTACAACAGTATCTAATACTTATTCGACTCAATTACTCTCTGGGCGAAAATCTCCATGGTTACCGACTTTAGAGCTCCCGCGTCTACATTGAGCCGTTAATAATTATAATATACAACATTGACACGGACAATAGTTTTTTCTAGTTTTTTTTTTTTATTGTTTTACTAAGTTTTTTAGCTATTGGAATTGGCAGTCATATAGTAATGATAATAATTATGATTCTCGAATAAAACGTAGAATTTTCTTCTGTTGAGGTTATAGTTCCTCCCCGCTCATTCCATTGCAGATACGTGTGTAGATTTTACACGTATTTGGCTTAAACACAATTTGGTTAGATTAGATTGAGGTACGGCTTAAACACATGTCAATTGATTCTCCTATGGCAACGTATTCGTCAAAGTATTTTATACGATTTTATGCCACCAAATTTAAAATTTAAAAAAAAAATGTACTCCGTTTTTTTTCTTATACCATTTAAAATAATTTCATTTATTTATTTTTAAACGGTTTTCCTCTCGTATTTCACGCCGCAAATATTATAATAATATATGTTGTTTTCATTAAGTAAGTTATTTTTAATTAAAACTCTAGTTAATTTATGTCGGTTTATAAACTTACCTACATATATATATACACGTACCGACCGTCATCACTTGCGGAGGATTTTTGAAAACCTCGCCGCCTTGTCAAATTTCAATAATAATAATAATTTAATTATTATAATATATCTATGCCTTAAAACTATATATACACGCCACTAACCCAACAGACGGTTACGCGATTCACGACTTTGCGGGCCTCGCCTCCGGCATTTTAAGTACCGTCGCAAAACCGGGAATCGGAGGTACGAAGAGAAGGGGGGATACAGGTTTTCTTAGGAGGGAGGAAGGGTACTGCGTGGAAGGGCTTAAAGGATGCGTGCCGGGAGGAGGTAGGGACGTGTTTATTATTATTATTGTATGGTATAAAGTGGTGGCTGCGGCGTCGGCGGCAAAAAGTTAAGCCGCTTTTTCCATTAACGGCGAAAGTCGCTTCTCTTCTTCCTCCGGCACCTGCTAAACAACATAAAGGAGCGCTACTGCTCTATACTGTTATCATCTAATAATAATCATAATATTATTATATATTCGTCCACCGTCGTCGCCTAGAAATATATTACGGGCATTCATAATAATATATACAATTTTATTCGACTAGATAAATGTTGCCTCCTTTCACCCCAACCCTCAACCCCCGGGAACGAAAAAATATTTATATCTATAGTTATTTTATTAGACCGATAAATTTCTGCTCCGCGAGATCGCGATGCTTTCGCCGTCGTTATTTCCCCCCCCCCACCGGATATCGGCTCGCGGGGGAAGCGCGGCGCCGAGAGAATTATACCTATATAATAATAATAATAATAATAATAATAATAATAATAAAACGGCAGTAATAATAAACGACGGGGGTGGGGAGGAGGGAAGGCGGAGGGGAACCGTATACCGGCACACGTTCGCCTGTGCGCTATATACGTCTATATGGCCTCGTCGCAATGTGATCGCGACCGCGCGGGGAAAACTATTAAGTCCGCTGCAAAGGGGTCCCTCCCCCCGCGGCGGTAAATATAATATAATATATATACATATAATAATAATAATATGCATGTGTGTGTGTGTATTATTTTTACGTGCTCCGGAAAAATAAGGTTCACGCGCGGAATTATTATTATTATTATTATTATTATTTTTTTATTAAAATATATATATATATATATTTTTAAGTGCCATTTTCTCCACCGGCTTTTACCACCGCCGCCGGCTCACCGGGTCCGGCCGGCGGGGGCCGCGCGTCGAACGTTTACCCGAAAACCATTAAATCGTGCGCCGTGTGCGAATATAATGCCGCGCCGCTGAGGTACTGTTATTACGCTACATATTTCACACGGAGGCGCGGCGGCCATAACTGATACCGATCTGAGGCCCCATAAAAATAAGATATTATTAATAGGTTAGGTTCTCACATATATATATATTTATATATATGTATGTATATATCGCTGTTGTTGTTGTGGTTGGTGGTGGTGGTGGTGGTGTTGTTGTTGTTGTTGTTGTTGTTGTTGTTGCGGCGCTGCAGTTTTGTGGCCCGTTATTAAAACAATACGAAAAAAGGCCCGACGGCGTCCGAGTTTACGGAAATTTCGTGAATTTATTACTATTTTCTATACGCATAGGTAGGTAATAGGTACGTCGGACGGTCGTTCCGGAAGGTTGGTTGTTTTTTTTTCCCCTTTCGGTCCGGTAAAATATTTTATTATTATTATTATTATTACCTATGATGATTATTCTCTAATATAACGAACAAACCGCCCGGCGCGGCGTCCGAAAAATTATTTTTTATATTACTTATTATTTCGGTAACGATAATTGCGGGGGTGAATAATATTAAAATACGTACGTATCGTCTTATCGACGTCGTTCCGATGCGCAGGCGGCTTTTATTTTTCTCCCAGTGAAAAGTCTGGATCGAATATTTCCGAGTATAGTTTTCTTATACGTACACGAGTCGAAATAACGTCGCGGTGCGGCGATCGCCCACGGGCTGTCGCTTTTCTCTCTCGTTTTTTTTTTTTTTTTTTTATTTGTTCCCGCCCACTAAATTCGTCCAAAAACTCGTGTGTGCGTTTGTTTCTTGCCCATACGCCCGTCGCAATAATAACTATATCTCTATATATAAAATAACATAATATCCTGACTGACCGACCGACTGACAGACAGATTCGTCAACACCTAGCCTAAACTACTGGGCGAAACGGGCTGAAATTCGGCATACTGTAAATAACTACTATGACGTAAGCGTCCGCTATGAAATGATTTTTGAAATTTCATCCCCTAAGGTGGTAAACTATTGGTTTTTAGGTATTTATGGCACGAAAAACTAATTGTTCATTTATTTATTTATTTTTTTTATTCGTAGGTTAGGTGGGTGACATGGACGACAATTTAGTTATTACGGACTAAAAGACTATTATTATTATTATTATTACTACCGTTATTTACACAATTATCTAGCAATAGCGAAGCATTGGTCGGTCACCTAGTTATATAATAACAGAATATGATAAAACGGGCGTATTTCCGCGGGGCTGCATCTTGTATTATATAGGCGTGCACAGCCCTTGCTGGCAAGGTGGTCAGAATATATAGATATTATAGATTAGGCATATGCAATATTATTGAATATTATTTTCGTTACTAGTTTGTTAAATCAATATTAGCGATGGAAGTATTTTAATTGCAAATTTAATATAACAATCGGAATTTCAGTTAACAGTTTTTGGAAGAAAAATGTAGGATTTGGAGCTGCCGCTCCCCCCCGTTCACACGTCCTGTGTGTGGCCCTGTTTATTAATCGCACCGATCGGCCCGGCGACGACTTTTCGGAATCGGAAAACCGCACGCTCTCGCCGATAGGACGGGCATAAAATATAATAATATTACACGATGAATGATACGCGAGCAGGGAGACGAATCCGTGTAGAATGTATTCCCGGTTTGCCGTCGCGCGCGAACCACGCGTTATTTATATGATAGGTAAATCCGCACGGACGGCTCGAATTTATCTCTCTGCATCCCGCTCCGGGATCGCCCGCACCGCGGAATGACTTATTATTATTATTATTATTGTTATTATACTCGGGTCGTGCCCCGCGTCACTGCTGCTGCTGCTGCTTTATATGTTATTAACGCGGACAGACGCGGTATAATCAAAGGATATATAAAATATACGTCTATATTAGAAGGACGTATACACGGAAAACAGAGAGAGAGAGAGAGAGAGAGAGAGTTAGTGAGTGAGAGAGAGAGAGAGAGAGAGAGAGAGAGATAG